>KZ308342.1:507667-533380 GCA_000376725.2 Ladona fulva | reverse complement strand
AATAGTTTTCCTGGGGGTTTCAGCATCGTAGAAACACAATGTAGTTTGTTTTAGATCAAATCAGTCAAACCGTTTCTGAGATAAATAGTGGGACGGACAGACATTTGCTTTTCATATATATATTTATTATATATTTTCCACAAATGTATATTATACACAAATATATATTTGTAGAAAAGTATAATTTAATTCATTAGTACATACAATTTAATTCATTAGTATAATTTAATTCATTATTTCATTCAGACGAGTTAATCACAGATAATAGTCTCTCCTCTATTCAAGATGTTACTTGTGCTTCATTCTCAGAAGTGTTTCATATAAAGAAATGCTTTTCTTGTAGGATTTGCACATAATTCAGAATTAAAACAGCCTATAAAAGAAATTATTGATTTAATGATATGTACAATTGATACATCCATTACTTAAATATTTATCCTAATGAATGCAATCAAATACTGATCAAAACAACTTTTGGTTAAATTATGTTAACATATATAAATGAATGTATGATCAGCACTTATATTGAGAACATTTTCTGCGAAAATATCTGATTATGCGAAGATGTAGCTACTCGCTTCGAAACAAAGAACTTTTTTCTTAAAACCTTTATCACTTGACTTTATATACTTGATAACAAAGAATAAGCCTTTTTTATGTATTTAATAACATCGAGAATGACTCCAAATTATTTCCTCAATTATTACGTCAAGAATATTATTTGTACAATTATTGCTGTCATTCTCCACGATAGAGGGTAATTTATTCCGAAAGTAACAACGTTAAACCAATTTCCGAAATATTTAAAACTTCATGTTTTTCGGCCTTTCATTACAGAAAACAACATTACGGAATAAAATCTCAGTTGCCAATTATTTGGGAAGATTACTACCATTCCAATGATTGTTTAAATCACATGCAGCACATATATTTTAGAAGGTTTCATTTTTTTATATAACTCAGCAAATGAAGAACTTGGGAAATGAAACAGAAAGTCTTCTACTCTTTATCTCAATATTTCATTTTTGGAACCATAGGTTTCAACATTTTCTTGTCATCCCTATCTTTGGATTACATAAATGAAAATATTATTTCTCTCTCTATAACACACATTCAATCGTCAAAGGAGTGCAAGTATTTCCCATATTTAGTTACTTGGCGATTGCTTTTACTTTTCCACCCATCGGAGAGAAAAAAAGGGAATATCCTACGTATCATAAAACGTTACACACTGAACGAAATATTCATTTTATCGAATCTTATCGCTAGCATCTAGGATGTCCTCCAGCCAACTCTTTTTGTCTCCATCCCGCTTTATACAGGGGGAAGGAGTCTTCATAAATGGCGACACCCTACTCCGGATCACCGCTCACAGTGTAGCATTACTCTCACCTTTGCTCTGTCCTCTGCGGGAACTAGAGTAACGGGGTTCAATTCCAAGGCGGGAATGTGAAATCGCTGAAGCATACGGTACACGCGCGGCTGCCCAGTAACCGCAGCGGTGCCGTCCGCCAGACCAACGGCGAGGGGCGTTGCTTGCAGCGGCTGCCCCCCTGGGGTTGAAGACGACGATGAAGAGGGGATGGCGCAAGGAGCGGGACCATCGCGAAGCACCGGGAAGGCCTCTGAAAGCAGAAGCTCCGCCGAAGAGGAATGGCTACAGGTGTCAAACACGCGGAGCCCTGCGGGAGAAACGGGAAATGTTTGTCACAACTGTTTCCTGACCTACAGTCATTCCGGAGGTGGAATATTGCTTCGAAAATGCGCATCACGTAGAATCCATTCTTCCTTTTGTGTATGGCGATGATAGGGAACTCGTCAGACAATTTCTTTGAAAGGGAATAATTTAGTAATTCAGAAGAGTTTAATCTTCTCCGGCGATATTTGGTGGAATTCCATATCATCAACATAGAAATACATGAAAATAACATGTTTGTACTATTACACGGAATATATTTGGTTAGCGACCATTGGTGTCGAACTTTCAGTCAATCTTCGGGCACTGGAAGAGAAAAGCAGATGAACACGTTCTTTCCTTTGACACTTCCAGTGCCTGAAGAAGAACTGAAAGTTCGAAACTAAGGGTCACTAATAAAATATATTCCGTGGAATAGTACAAATCATTACCATTAATTTCTACATCGAAATTGTGCTTATTGAGTAAATAATAATGGGCAATTACTCTTTTTATTACACGTTGTTACTGACAATGAGTAGTTTTTCTGTTCAACTTGCGTATAGTCATGTGATAGTATAATCAACGAAAACTGCCGAAGTCGCAGGGATGAGCTAAATACATAAATAAATAGAGTTATGAATATTTGTAAACGTCCATTTTCAGGAAATAAGAATAATAATCACGATAAAAGTTGTTCTAACGTCAGAGGATCCAGATAGAACTGGTACGCAGTTTTTCCACACGTTCTAATGAGGTTGTTTATTCAGAAAGGACTCATCGTCGCCTAGAGGTTTATGCATCAAGGGCACAGGTCTTCTACAGTTTCCATTCATTAACATCCAGATTTACGTCCGAGCCCCAATTCTCGTTTACGACTTCAACTGCGGAATTTCTCAACTATCGTTTAGTTCACTTTAATTGCTACGCCTTTGATTCGGAACCGTTTTTTTCTTGGCCGTCAATCAGCAAGCTCATAAAAATGCAACACTTCTCCCGTTAACATCTTCTCTTCCAAGGAAAACGGTTCCTAATAAAACTGATTCGTGGATTTAAATAGATAAATTGATACGACTGAATTAATGGCTTAAATTACCCATCGGTATTTTCGAAAGCAGTAACACAGAGCAGAAAAACACTTATACGTAAAAGCAAAAGAACTAACCAGCCTCATTTCTTTCTGATTATTTAATCTCTACAGAAATAGTTGATTTAATTCGTAAGAAAATTATCGGTTACCTTCTCTTAAACCAATCCGGATGTATTAAAACTGCGGTCTGTTAACGTGTTTCTTGAAATAAATGACACGTAAAATCTCAAAAATGCGAGAACGGCCTAAAGATCTTTAGGTCAATATCTTCGAACGTAGTACATAAAGAATTGCATACAAAAAAGTTTCCCTCATAAGTTAGTCATTTTCATGCGCTGCTCGAAACGCTATTTCGTGATCTGAATCAATAGAATAGAAATGGAAACATCCCCTAGAAATTGCTATCACCGGATTTTTTCCAAACGCATCGACCGCATCGATTTACAACAGTTGCGAAATGAAGACGGTATCCTCGTTTGCTTCCAGCGCCATCTACTCAATTGAAATTTATGAGGGACTTAGTAAGCAAATGTGCCCCAGAAAAGCAGTTTGTGTCCGACTGCTTCTCCCTCGGTGATTCATATATGCTCTTATTTGAAATGAAGAAATTTTGGTTAATCCATGCGATGTGGGTTTCCCATTCACCCTTGAAATGACAAAATAAAAAATGTCTGCGAGCAGATAATAATGCATTGCAATGGGCAGCAATTCCCAACGACTTCATTCCCAAAAATTTCGGAAATGAAAAGAGATGCTCGACGATGAATTTTCTTTCGGAACAAATAAACCAACTTTTGGGACGCTTGTGCAATTTTGGAGGCTTGCAGACGATATATCAAACCAACTACGACGAGGTCTGTCGTTTTTACCGGGACCATAAGAGCTTGACCGTAGCTCATAGTTAAGAAAGTTTAACGGACGAGGCCGATCTTAAATACCACCAATAGAGGGTATATCAGTAACTAAGAGGATCGANAGTGGTGAAAGACTTCATCTAAGGGATGAACTTAGGAGGGCTAAATTTGATTTGATTAATTGTGTATGTTGTATTATTATTGTATGATTCACAAGAGTATTAGTGTATCCGACAGCGTCATTGTTTTGAGTTGTATTTTTAGGTGAGGGTGGAAATTACTTTGTCCAAATCTTACCACCGGAACATTGTTCTATTTGTAAGATTATCTAAATAAATAAATAAACAAAAAAAAATACTGTTAATCTCTAGCATTTGCAGATTATAAACGGCTCGTTTAATTGATAATGATATGCACTTGGCATACGAACTCCCATTGTCTGTATAACGCCACTGGCAACCATTTTACGGTGATAATCTCTGCATTTGCATAATTAGCTTCAGCGCATAGCCATTGGCTCTTGAACTGAACTGTTGTAAATACAGATCGTTGCCTTTTGGGAAATTTTCATATTACTGGCCTACATTGTTTTAGTAAAAAAAAGGTACGATATGATAACAAAATTGCAATAGTTTTATGCATCGAAAAAATTGATCTCGATCATATATATACTTAAGTTATATTACAGTAAGAAAAAACAGATAAGTTCATAGGAGTGTCTATTTTACATGGAAAACAGCAACCGGCATGTAATAGCTTCTTTCATTTTAATAACTTCCATTAACAGTCGATAAGTGAAATTTGTAATATCAGCCACAGCAAGGAGAAACTTTACATACATTTAAAACTGTGGGATTTTCAAAATTAACGTGGTGATGAAAAATCATTCTTCACTCAATTTTTTTTGTGCATTCTCCCTCATTGTTATTATTCTGATTATCTATAGGATTCCGTAACATTAAAATAATATTTTATTGATCACCAATTTTAGAGGTATTGTTTGATTTCTTCTACAGTCCCCCATTTTCTTTATAATTTTTAATTTGTTATCTCGATCATTCAGTTTAATTACCAACTCAAACATCAAAAAGAAATATTTCACATCCCAGTTGAAAACAACCCTGGAAAAATATCGACGATTCTGCTTTAAAATTTAAATTTTTTGTTAATACGATAAATACAGAATCATACCGTCTACCTTTTCCATTGAGTCTGAAAATATATTATCTTTGCGAGAAGTCTTCTGAGTTACAAATTTCTTTTTATTAATAGGACGATAAATATGCGAATTTGGAGGTTTCTGGAGCAGGGCCACGGTCAAATTTAATTTGTGCACATTTTTTTCCGCTAAAACGAACGGGGCTGAATTTTGGAGGGCAGAGAGAATTATGACAGATATCCATATGAATTGTTAAGGTGAAAATTTTTTCAGGTATTTCTGCAAATTTTCTTTGGTAATCGGAGAGGAGGAACAAAATAGAAAAAGGAATGTTTTTCTTGGAAAAAATCCGAAAATATGCTGAAAACTTTTAATCGATGTTTAAAATTAAATGCCAGGAATTTCTCACACGTAAACATTTAAAAAAACAAGATGTTTGTTTTTATCACCTTCTCAATAATCCTGTAATTCAACAGAGTTGGACAATAATATAATTCTCATTAATGAATTAGGATGGACTCTTATAGAAACAGCATTATTCCTTTTCCGTATTTTCATTAATGAAAATTACCACCAAATTGCCACCAGGAATACAGCCTACCCGCAGTTGGACATATTAATAACAATGGACATCTTTACGTAACGTTATTTAAGTGCTCCTTCTCTTCAAATTTATATTTAACTTACTATTGGCACGAAGAAGAATAAACTTATGGGATATTATCACTATTAGTAGGTTTATTATGGAAAGGTTTATTTTCTGAGTGATTACGTGTAATACATGTCATTGAATTTTTAAAGTACTGTTATTTAACTCAGAATTTTAAATAAACAATTAACAGTTTTTTATTGGCTACTCCGCAGGAAGTGGTGTAGTAAAATTGTTCATTTAAACATTTCAAAAAGTATAAGAAGTCTGATTCTTTCCAAACCGAACGATTGTTTAAGCATGATTAAAACATGACAAGTTAATTATTAGAAAATGTTTTTCCTTCCTGTAATTTATAGAGTGGAACCGATGTTTCTGTAAGTTTTACAATGATTATTTATGTTCGACGGGAGAAGTGTTTTGAAATGGACGGATTTTTATCGTTTAGGTTAAAATGAGCGGTGTCCTGGAACAGGGTTCCCGTTCGTGATATCTCTGCTATTCCCATAAATTTCTCCGTCTTCGAGAATCGAAACTAAGAAAATTGTATGAATCACCAGACTTTTTCTTATCCGGTCTAAGAAGTTTGATGATGACCCTTATATTTACTGCTGACATCGGATGTTACAAGTAGAAAATTATCGATAAAAAACTTCTTAGCGGATATGGTCTGTATCTGTATGAAACAGTAAATTAAAAGAACTTGAGACAGAAACCAACCAATTCATGTAGTAAACATACCTACATAGTGGCTATCGACAAAGGCATTCCACCAATATTTTTCAAATCACCTTTATTTACGTCTAATGTAGAACACAGCAGATGGTGTTGGTGCATCTCACCCCTTCACTACGCTTCTATTTTAAATGAAAAATATTTCTTTCAAGCCGTTCCACTTCTTTGAGAGTAGAAAGCTTCATTCAAGATAAAATCCGTCCCTCCAACGCCTGAAATCGGTCAGTGGTTCCCGAGCTTTTAGTGGGATAGCGGTACCGTAAAGAATGGGCGCGGCATTCCTTGAGGTTCCTCACAAAAAATGACGAAGACTTCCTCTCGGAGGAGCTCACGAAAAAGTAAAACAACTAGTCTGGTTAGACTGACTTAGATTGACATGTTGTCTCAAGGAGAATTCATATTCGTATTTTTCGAATAAAAATTCGCCGAATTTAATAAACCTCAATCATGAATTAACGATTTAAATGTATAACAGAATTTGATAATTGGTCATATAATATTTGGGCATATTATTTAACGGCATCGGCACCCGTTATTTCACATTCTGAAGTTCTCTAAACAATTTTTAAATGAGTTTCTAACTAGTTCTAGGCTTTGAATGATTAACCAATTACTGAATTTTAACGACATTAAAATTATATGAATATAGATAGATACCGTAAAAATCGATTTAAAAAACAGATTTAAGGTACATACATTTGGTGGTTTAAAATTTGATATTAATTTCGATATCCTTGAATTAAAAATGTTATCAATGATTTTTCTGATATAAACATACATGTATTTCCTATTTTTCTGTCGAGTATTTATACTTTTTTTCCAATATTATATATTAGATTGACAAAATTGCATCTCAAAAGGAACTCATTTTACTGCTGTAAAAATACCTTCATTAAGGTTATTCAATGAAAGAAGTTACTGAATTTGAACGAATTTGTTGTAAGTCTTCGATAAAAATCAGATCTACAACATGAATAGCCTCTAAATTTATTTTCGATACGTGTAATGCGGTGCATACAAAAATACCTAAAAATATTTATTTAGCGTATGGCATGTGCAATGCATTTATGCCTTCATATAATCTCAATATTACAATAATACAGACAAAATAAAAAATAATTAAAAATATAAACATTATGTATCACATTTTACTGCCAGCTAATGGATTTTAGTGGGTTGCAATTTAGCTCGCGTCCGTAGGAATATCTTACACTTGCATCCTGGGAGACGCTAAATGAGTAAGAGCGCGCGTTGTGAACCACTAGAAGCGAAAACGTTTGAGTATTCACAGTAGCGCTTTTCAATTATAATACTAGTTTAATCATCAAGTCAAATATTAAACTGAAGAATTACATCAATGAAATTTTTCATTCTTCGAGAACGGGATTATTATATCGAATAATCTACGTTACCGTGAAGAATCGCTTTCCTTAGATTTCAATTCAGTGCCGTTATTATCCTTCCTTTTCTCGACTCTATTTTTTGCCCCTTACGAGATCTTCCATGTACAGTCGTATTGTCACCGCTCATGAGCATTCGCCAGAAGAAATCGGGTGTTGCCCGCTTTTCTTATCCTTCTTTAGAAATAGCAAAAGTGAAAGCAGTTGCGAGCTTTCTTTCCGTTCATTCGACCGAAAAGTAAAATGTATTTACGTTGCGCCACTGTCGGATTTGCCCGAAGATTTCCCTACGTCGTACTTTACATGTAAAAATAATGTAACTTATGGCCCAGTTAGAACGCTTTAGCTAATCAGCTCCGGAAAGAGTTTCCGAATGGAGAAATGAAGTCACGCTACTAAGAAAGATATGTCAAATGCGGATGGGTGAATGTAGGGGAAATTGAAGAGGTCATTGTACGAATGGAAAGAGGTGGGATGTTACTCAGAAGTCAGTGACGAATGCAGGAAACGTAAATTAGGTGAGGAGGAAGTGGAAATTTATAAAATTTCACCCGAAAAGTTTTGATCTGAGCCTTCCGATCGTATCACCTTTGCTAATAGTGCATCCTCGATAAAGGGAGTATAGAGTGCTCTATACGCTCTGTCTAAATGCGTAGTCATTTCATAAGTTATTTCCTCCACGATGAATTAAAAAAATACGAAAAGGATTACACTTGCAAAATCCTCATTTTAAAAGTTAGAACTACCTTGCATAGTGCCGCGGATTCAACACTCGTCCTTAGTAATTTGCTTTCGATATTCCTAGGAATAAATTTTTCACTTATTGACAAAAGTTCTATTTTAATAGTAATGAGCAGTTTCTAAGCTAAGGAAGGAAAGTTGCAAACCTCTGACTCACGAAGAAGATCTCTAATATAAAAATAAAGACCGAAAAAGTGTCTTAGAGTATGCTTTGTCTTGCTGACCATACATAGGCGATTCTAAGTAAATAAATTCATCTCAAAATAAAAGAAGAACTTTCTAGAATTTTGAAGGAGAGTTTTACATTCAACCGTAGCCACTGTACTCTATTACAGATAATTTTAATAAAATCCCGGGGAAATAATACGTTCTTTCAATAAGTTTCATAAGTAATAGGTATGTTAAGCGATGGAAGATTTTCAAGCACAGAATTAAGTTTATGGGAAACCTTTGGAAATTAATTTCTAACACCATTCCCACCGATTCCTTCTCATCCCTTTCCTCCCATGAATTTATCACCAGAGTTCCGCGGTATCGTTGCTCCGAATATTCTCTCTTGTTTACCATGATTACCTCTCTCGTGTAGATGCGAAGTTGGGGGAACGTTTTCGCAAATTTCTCGGAGCTTAAAAGGGAAAGACTGTCGAAGTAGTGCGAAAAGAAAAGTAGGACGTATTTCAGTACAATTTGCTTACCACCACGAAATCCTCATTCACTTTAGACGTTAAATTTAGACTGTTACTATAAAATGTAAAAAGAAAACATAAATGAAAGAAGTACAGTTATTTTTAGAATTCTGAAGGTAAATGAAAGGATGATGGCGGCTCGAATCATAGTTTGATTTGCATCGTAGCAATCCGCATTTGAGTACTAAGCTGTAGAGAGATGAAAATGTTAGAGAAAGGTATGTTGAACCTTTTGTTAAAGACTTAATAGGTGAAATCAATCGAATTAAACTGAGGGACAATGTAAATGATTTAATCATAGGCTCATTAGCCTTTGAAGAGTGTACCCTAGCCTAGTCGAGCATAGCCAAGTTGCAATTATAGTTCGAGACTTATGGTTTTTGTATAAATTTATATCAATATTAGATTATTCTAATTTGGAATAACTGTCTTTACGGAGGAAATCTCTATAAAAGATTTCCTCAAAATACGTGTAGAATGGTTTAGTGCATTAAGATCGATATTAGAAGGCTTTTGGTCACGTTTGATATCAAAATGTTTTCCACGAAATGGAGAAGACATTATGATATCAAACGTGACCGAATACCAGGGCCGTTATATTAATGCGACTTTATTGGGAGTTTAATGTTTAATGTAATTATTTATTTTCAAAACATTCTTTACGAGAATACTGATTTAAAATTATTGACATGTTACTTTTATGTTCTTCTAAAAAAAAAAAGTTATTCTCAATCAGATGTGCAAAGAAAACTTTGCCTCTGCTTTGGGAGAAGAAGCCTCTTGAAAAAGAGCAAATAAGACGAATGCGAGGAGAATTTACTTTTAAGTTTAAAAGCCGTCGAGTAATGGCTTCCTTAGATCTCCATGGGGAACAAGGTCAACGAAGATGAACTGGGCCATGTGCACTGGAGTCGCTTTGAAACGAGAGAGATGACAAGGAGAGTGCGAAAGAAGATGACCTAATACAACACTCTAACCTTTTTTCGACTTATTGAAATTCAAGCGACGACTCAAACAAGGAAATATTTTTGAAGGGTTATTTCTGTAATAACATCCATATAGTCACTTTCAAGGCAGTCATTAGCAAATACTCCTTGCAACCACTTTCTCGAGTATTTAATCATCATTAAAAGAACCCTCCGAAAAATCCTGAAGATCCAGGTCGGAGAAATCATAATCTCAGTATAAATCTCAGTCAGTTTTCAGTAGGAAAGAAAAGTGAAATGTAATTATAGTGATCAAAATCACTGTAGAGAGATTATATAGAACGATTAATTCTGATTCCAGGAAGGCATCCGGGCTGCCGGGATTTCCTTTACAAAGATACTACTGTTACTTCCTCAAAGACTTAAATTTAGAAAGTATTGTCAACAACCATGTGGAAAACTTACACCATTGCATCATGAATATTAACAATTTATTACGAGAATAACATAGCTCGCATTTCAGCTTATATATTGAAATTAATATTTATTGTTCATTAAATACTGCTAGTAGAACCCCTTACTGTGCGTCTGTCTGATTCGCATTTTCGTACAGGTTCATTATTGGAGGTGATGAACTTGTAACAGGAAAAAACAAAGGAAAAATTCAATATTCGAGGAACATCTTAAAAAAAGTCTAGTTTCAAAAATATGTGCGCCGATATTCGAGAAACATCTGAAAAAAGTCGATGAACCCAAGAAAGAAGGCGCAAAATGGATGGGTAAAAATTAGGGGACAGAGAATCACTAACATTTCCTCGAATCGAATCTTGAAGCTTTGCAAGTCTTTATTAAGCGTATTTTGCTAAATAAAGAACTATGGAAATCTGCATACAGGCTGAATATCTTTAGTCAGACTTATGCAACGGTGCCAAAACAAGCAAAATATTATTTAAATTATTCGAACAAACTATTGCTAATTGAAAACAAGAATGTACATTAATACGTATAATAAAAGACACTGACTATCGGGGTGTATTTGAAAAAGTTATTAGAATAAAAATTAAGGAAATATTTGCTGAAGGAGATCTACCTATTCTTCAATGGAAAAATTTAGAAAAAATGTAGAATAAGAGGAAATCGACAAAAAATCGAGGAATAAATAATATAATACATGAAGCATTGCCTATCCCGAGGAAGAAATGCGAACAAAAACATGGATAAGCAGTTCTAGGATATCATCGATGTGACCATACCAAAATCTAAAAAATATAGATAAGACGATGCTAAGAAGGAAAGGAAAGACAAGAAAATGTGGAAAAATCATGAAGGAGAAAAGCGTGCTAATTTTGACTTGGTTTTGCCATGAGATCTATAGAAAACGTGAGAGATGGGTAGGAAATAATTTAATACGTTGAATTAACCTAGAAAACTAAAAAAAATTGATTTCGATATGAGTAAAAACTTATCGAAGGTTGTCTTAAGGTAAATATTTTACAATATGATGAAATATCTCTTCAGAGAAAGTTATATTTCACCCTCCTTGATCACATAGCCCACTGATAGCCAACATGCCGTCAGCTGCCATAGACTTTTCTTCTGATTTCTTCGATTAACATTAGATTGGGATGTAAAAATAAAGAGGTGATAAACCACCTTGTTTACCTTTTACGTATATTTAGGAGTTTCGTCGGAATAAACTAAAATCATTTTTGGTGCGAGTATAGTAAATTAGCTGGAGGCCTCAGAACGCTCAAGAGAAAGGTGAAGCGGCATTTTGGCGTAAGATCGAAAAGTGAAAGGTGAATAAGACTTTCAATGAAAGGGACATAAGAAAATCATCGCTTAATTACAATCATCTCAATGACCATCCGCGATCGACCGAACAACATTCGATGGACGATGGGAAGGTTACCGACCTGCTGATTGACATATTGAAGCTAAGTTTCAAACTTCGAATATGCTATTGGTCTACTCTTTGTGCACCAAGATTTCAGGTTTTTGGGTGAAAGTGTGGAAGCCCATTTTACTTTTGCTATTGCATATGAGCCTCTCGGAAGTATTAAGTACCGTAAATGCTATAAAGATCTTAAGCTTTCCTGGTGGATACTGTGTAAAATGGATTCTCGGGTTTCCAACCAGGTAAGATCTGGTGACACTGCTGTCTCCAACGTTTCGATGACTGACTCAGTTTGATGATGACTGAGTCAGTTTGATGATGACTGACTCAGTCATCGAAACGTTGGCGACAGCATTGCCACCAGATCTTACCTGGTTGGAAACCCGAGAATCCTTTATATACCGTAAATGCTGTTAGGAGTTTTCCATATTCCTCCGGGCATTCTTGAACCCATCATCACCACAACACACATTTGATACTCATGTTTGCGTATGCTCACGATACACACATTCAAGTGTTTCCGATCTGGAATTCCAATTAACGTCTATTTAACGAAAACTGCTCGAAAATTACATCTTATGCATCGATTTTTAGACCCCCCAATGCACAAGAGATTAGAGAGAAAATATTAAATTACTACGGAAATTGGGAA
Organism: Ladona fulva; assembly: GCA_000376725.2. NCBI lineage: Eukaryota > Metazoa > Arthropoda > Insecta > Odonata > Libellulidae > Ladona > Ladona fulva. The sequence continues at coordinate 520,916 of KZ308342.1, read as the reverse complement.
AATAATAGATAATAACTGTGGTTTTTGCCCTGCCCGTTTCCACTATCGAGTTTTTTCCGAAATCCGTGTTGTGTGTGGGAAACGGAGTTTTTCGGAAATCTCCGCTAACTGGTCTACTTTGGGAGTGGCAAAAAGCATAATTGCCGACGCCCTTGAATGTCTGCACGCGGAACTTAGTAGTGACTCAGCTAAGCGTTCTCGGTAAAATTTGGATGTCTGTTTTAAATCTCCCCCGTGTTTCTATCAGATATCTCAATGGATAGGCGCGCGCCAAGAGCTATACGTGCTCAAATTAAGCTGTGGAATTTTGGCCGAGTATTCTCACGTTCTTATGAATGGCCTTTATCTGCAACTCAAAGTGAAATCTTCTTAATGAAGACACTATTGAAAAAATTTCACACTTACCAAACGAGATTCCAGGAATGAACGAAGAATTCCCGGATTCCTCTAGCGGTTTTCCGGATGGATCTCTGCTGTTTAACAGGTTCACGGCCCACCTCATTGCTTCGAATACCTCGACGCCAACGCGTTCTGGCTGGCCGCATGCAAATAATCCGTCTTCACCTGCTTTCCGCACGCCCAGCAACACGCCTTGAAAATTAAAATCACAATGGGTAAGAGAATGTTAGTCCGTGATTATACGCAGCATCGTAATACACATGGTGAGTTTTTAATTAAAAAGATGCTATCTGCTTACTATGGTAATACATGCATCATTGTGTGGATTAGAATTGAACTACTTAATTGTAGTTGCATATCATTGTCATGTTGTCTAGAATACTCACTGATAAAGGCATTGGCCGTTGGATTCACGACGACTGTCCGACTTTGTGCTTGGCAGAACTCGGATTGCAGGGATTCGACAAGTGTCCATGACATTTGAAGGCATAAAATCGCACTCGTGATCCAAAACGCAAAAAGTCTTACAGACGGGCCCTCCATTGCTACCATTCTGTATCTGTAAATAGGAGACAAGAGGATACCTTTAGTGGAATATCATATTCATTTTGACTTAATAGTAATCTCAAGACCAGTGAAACAGCCTTTGGTACCACAAAATGAGGAGTACCGAAAATCATTATGAAAAATAACGACTTAATTAACCATAAGTAGCAGGGATTAACATAAGAGGGATAACTTTTTCACCCGCAATCCAGATCTAAAACCAATATAATGGACTGATTCCAGTGGTTGGCGACTTAATTTCAATAAATATTAATGCTCCTTATGCCACGTCACACGTACATGTGATATTTTATTACATTATGGGAAATGTGAAGCAAAGCAAAAAACTAAGCTGTACTACTTGGGATATCCTGCCTAAATTCATTTTGCTTGCATTGAATTTCTTTCACCCATCTCACAACCCTCTTAAATTAGCTTAACATTATATGATTTTGACCTTCTATAACGCTCCTGAGTTTGCGAAGACGAATAAAACCATCATTATAGCTCCTTAGAGGTCGTTTTCATGATCATACAGCCGTGTTTTATTTATGAATATAACCAATATTCCTGCACAATAAAATCAAACCTTATCACGATTAAATGTAGGAAATTTGAACGATGTTTTGAAAATAAATATTTATAATATAATTTATATATAATAAATTGGTTGAAGTAATATTTATATATTCACCTGTAGTAAGTAAGACAATAGAATAATTCTACCATTAAAACCGTAATTAGGAAGTAAAAATTATTATGTCAAACAAGCTTCAAAATAAACTCGTAGTAATACTGCTCATGTCTAATGAAACAACTGTAAAATTTATATCTTGATATTCGTTAGATTTAAGCCATGATTATTCCGCTCTACTTTAGGCATGAAGCTGATTGAAGATACTCTCGAGATTACGAGGTGAAGACGGATTTTTTTGGTCTGACAGGTTGAAGTGAAAACGAGGTTGTTTCGGTTATTTCGTGATAAACAACTTTCAGAAATCTCAAGGCTTCGTTATGAGTTGTTTAAAAATACATCATAAGGATTTCACTCTCAACTTCCGTTACGTATATGCTGCATTTACTTTGTAGAAGGAAACTATGAATAAGATTTTAATTTTCATTGAGGTGGTTTTAATGTAGAAAGCTTTATTATGACGGTTTTCGCTGCATGAAGACTCCATGATCCGTCGTTAACTTTCCGGAATACACAATGCATTAGCACGGAGTGATTCTCTTGTCTGCAGCATCGTTGGAGAAACGACTTCATTTGAATTTGCAATTGCCATTCATTTCCGAAAATCACTGACGCATCATAGAAGGTTTACTGCCATTGAATTTATCATATTCATTAAGTCTAACCGGTATGCGGTTTTTAGGAAGTGGAGATTATGTTTCCGATAAAAACATAAAAAGACATCAGGGCTTAATCGGAAAGTATTCCTGTAAGTATAAATTTTTAAAGATAATGACGATTTCAGTATTCGTGAAATGAAATGAGCTGTTGCACCGAGTGCTCAATGCACATTATAAGCGAATTTTATTGCTAGATAGTGTGATCTACTAAATTGTATTAAAATTTAGATTTTCTGTTTTGAAATATTTATCGGTAGTAGTAGTATTGTTAAAGTGCTTCGACAGCTTAGGTCATTTCGCACGTAGGCCCCCACCGGGAATCGAACCCGGGACCGCTTTCACTGAAGTCGAACGCGTTGCCCACTTGGCTATAGGGAGGCCTAAATATTTATCATTACACTACTTTTGCAGCATTTAGAGAATTACATAGTTTTTGGGAAAAGTACGTTCATAGTTAGCGTTGGTGTGACAAATAAAAATGTAGTATGCCATACTTTTTTGACATGTTAAAAATGTAGTATGCCATTTCGTTGTTAAGATACTACACGTATATATGTTGTGTCAGTTAAGTAAATGTTCAGTAGTATATATTTTAATTGGTCAATTTTAAGGCTTAATGTTATAAATATATAACAAAACGATTTTTTGATGAAACTAAGAAAGAGGTCGATTTAATTATGGAAACTTGAGCTGCATATGCTGCATTTTACTTCAGAATGTAGACATTACGTATATGTTTCTATACGTTGGTATTTTTCATTTTCTTCCCTAACTTTGCAAAAGTAGAACCAAAGAATGAATTGTTAATACGTTTTATCTTTAGGAGTGATTTTAAATTTAGTTGGGTTTTTAAATTTTAATATAATTTCTTAGTGTATATTCTGGCTGTTCATGGAAAAATGAAAGATAGAATCGTTTCTAGAAAAGCAGTTCACATTGCATACGGAAAAGGTATTTTTCTCAGAGTCTACGAAAAGATTCATGCGGGGGCATTCAGATCAGCCCTTTAAGACAATCAAAACTTTGAAAAAGATCCAATATAATGCATATCATTCAATTAAAGGGACGTAATTCTATTAAAATACGTAAAAAGAACAAGCCGTCTTCCATTCCGGATAGTAATGCATTTTGTGTTTTCGATTGAATTCCATTGTTCCGGGTCTGTTTTTAGAAACCGACCGGTTTTAGACAGTGAATAATACATATCGAACGGTACTATCTCTTCTGAGAATTTTCTTCTCCCACGAAAAAGAAAAAAATTAATTTTCTGTTCGGTGAAATCAAGCGTTTTCCGGAAAACATGGGGAATAATAGACCTCTCCTTAAAGACCGTGCCAACGTGAAATTTGCTCGGTGCTTTTCACAAATGAACTTGTTACCGCTTTTTTAACCAGCAGCCGCACCCATCTGTGAAAGCCCTTTCGTACCTTAAATAGCGTGAGAATCGAGCTTCCTTACGCACTTTCTATGGGAAGATAACGTGGAACGATTTGACTTCCGTTAAACGGACAGAACGGAAGCGGCTTTCATATAACAGTTGAGATCTCTTTGGTCAACCGTACGGAGGGAAGCAGAAGCGTCAAATGTTTACATAACGGAAAAAGCATCCCGATTCCATCCTGAGATGAAAGAGGTAAACCATTGATCCACTCTTCGTTCACAACAATCCCCTCGATAGAAGTCATTGCGGGAAAAATTCCAAAGCTTATTGAATATTCATGGTTAATTAGAATCTACGTGGGCAAAAATAATTTGCAAATCACAAATGAGGATATAAGGCGCCCTTCTAACCAATTAAGGTTAGCAGGCAAAGGAATGCTATCTCCCTCCTCCGCTTCATTTCCTTTCATCTCACCAGAATAAAATTTATATTTTCTCTTGTGATATTCTCGTGGTTAGACGAGTTCTATAAACAAATTCCCATGAATTTATCCGCCCTAGTTTCTTAGTGATATAAATACTGGAACACACATGATTTATTGATGACAAAAATTAAGAGAGAGCTAAATGAAAACTTTTCGAATGTATTTTTGGGAGTTCTTGGAAAATATTTTGGAGTAAAATATTGTTGATATATTATTAATGATATCTGAATATTTTTTAAAATTATTATTTCACACATGTTACAGTTGGATTACTAGTCCGGTGGTAACAAATCCCCATTCCTCTCAATACAAAAATACACTCAGGCAAAATACAAATACCATAAGTTTACATATGTTATTTCCCATCCAAATTATCCAAACATTAAAACAAATTTTAGTCTAAACGAAAAAAAAAATAATTATATTAGCGCTAATGTTTTACACCTGTTTCTGAATTCCTATACAATTTTTGGTAAGGGTTTAAGTGCTTCTTCAGGCAACATATTCTATTCCTTTATTCCTCGATTGATGAAGGAGTATTTAGCAATGTCTGTTTTTTGCTTTCTCAATTAAATTTTTGATCGTGATCTCCTTTCGCTTTGTAACTCGGTTTTTCTATTCTTCTTTTTAATTCCTCCCAAGCATCACCGCCTGTTCTAACCTGCAATAAGCCCACCAATCTGTTGACTTTCCTCTTCTTCTCTAATGTCTCCCAGCCGAGGATTTCGAGCATTTCACTTACGCTGTCCATCTTCTTGTGCCTACCCAATACATATCTGGCTGCCTTTCTTACAACTTTTTCAATTTTACTTGTATTTAATTTGTCGTGCGGATCCAAGACGTTAGTTGCATACTCTAAAATCGGCCTCACTATTGTTTTGTACCCTAATTCCTTAGCCTCTTTACTGCTTCCCTTTAAATTTCTCATTACATAGTGGAGAGTTTTAAGAGCTTTCGACACAACTTTATTTACGTGTGGTCCCCAATCCAAATTATTCGTTAATGTGACCCCTAAGTATTTACATTCATCCACCCTTGGAATAATTTCTCCATGTAGTTTATAACTAATCTGTCTTTTCCTCATCTTGTTTGTGAAGGTTATATGTTTACTTTTCCTTGCGTTTATTTGCATTCCATTTGATTGAGCCTATATATATATACCTGATTATCCTTGTAGAATTTCTATCATATCATAATACAGCGGAGCCCTAACCATTTACTCTGTGCCGTTAAGTCTACGGACTAAATAGCTCATTACTCGTGGTCAGCAGGCTAAAGTTGTGAATATGTGTATCAAAAAAATGCTATAATTTTCGAGAATTCTTTTTTTGGTGTTCTTTAATCCTAACCTTTCCAAATTAGCTCTTTGAGATGAAAAAAGCGAAGGCTTTGTTATCAAGTTATCATTGATAATTTATAAAATTCCTTCCGAATAATGATAATTTATGATTGACGTTAATACCTTCGCGGGTCGCTTGAAAATATTCGGAGGGACGGAGTAACCCCTTTCGGACTGTAGTTTGAGCTCCAATCTCTTAAGCAAAGGTTAAAGAAAGGTGTTTGTGGAACTAAATTCAATTAAAATACACATTCCTCGTGCCTTACTTTGGAAATAACTTCTTTTAAATTCATCAAAGACATAATTAGAAACAACTTGATGTGACTCAACCTTCAATTCACAAACAATCCTATTTTGTATTGTTAAGAGTCATTTCCTACAAAGCATTATGACATCCTTTTAATTAATACTACGAGAACACAATGCCATATAAGATAGAAAATATATACAATTTCATCGATATGATTATAGCCATTAAAAATGTGCGGAAATATTCGGTAATTTCCAAAACTAGTTCTAGCTGAGAGAGAAAGATTATCAAGAAATTCCCTATTCCTTCTACAAACAATCTTGGAAAGTATTTCTGGAATTCAACCGAGAACGCTGATAAATTGAAATTAAGTTCTTTCTTCGGGACAAAAACTTTGACGCATTTTAAGTGAACTGAAGTGGATACAGTCATGGAATTTGTAGCAAATTCTTGGAGTCTTCAAGATTGATATTTTAATCAAAATATTATATGCCTTTGGTACTATTTGAATTTTCATGGCAGAGCGTAAATCAGAGCGTGGTGGAAAAAATAGAACTAGAAAACTCTAATACTTCGATTTCCATAAATATTTATAAATATATTTGAACGGTTAAATCTGAATTTATGCCTTTATCATCTATCGTTTATTTGGCAAATGGAAATGAAAGCCTTCTAATTTTGACGGCGGCAAAAACGCGAAGAGCGTAGACTGATGTTTACGTGCTAACGAAATGTTTTTCGCGCATCTGCCGGATTCATCAAAACATGGTATCATCAATCAGAAGTAGATCCGAAAGTGTGCCGCATTAATTTCGGTCAAAAGGCGTTTTGAAAATATTAGGTTAATTCCCCGTTGGCTTGTCGGCGCCTCGACCTTGCAGTTACCGTTACACGACATGTAACAGCCCGCAGGTGGTTCCCAAGAAGATCAGGGTGGCGCTTCCGCTACCTGTGCCCTTAGGGGATTCTGAGACACTTAAGATCCTCAATATCGTAACTATCGGTGTATCAAATACTGCGGACTATCCTCTTCAAGTTTAGGCCTGCCGCATGTCAAAGTGTTGGAGAAAATTTTCTCTCTGAGATACGCAGTAAAGATACATTATGACATGATGCATCTTTCTCTACGACCGGTTTAACGATTTCGATGTCGATTTTCAAATTATTTCATAACATTTTTATCTTTATTAAGTCACCAAAAACTGTACAGAACTTTCGTTTTAACTTTTCATATATAATGGTCGCAGTTTTGCAAAATAGATAATTATTAGATAAAATTAAATATTGTTATTTTTTCATAAAAAGCATCGAAAAATAGCACTGTTTTAACTATAAATTTAATTTGGTTGCATTCGCATCTAATGTAAAGTGAAGGGTTCTTCGTTACAATATTATTTTCTGAAGACGACATGGAGACAGATTTTTATCAATTAATTATAGAATGCATTCAATATTAAAGATTTCCCAGAATAAGTATCAAAAGCAGAGAGAAAATATATATACATACATATACATGTATATATATAGAATAAAGAATTCATCGGCTGCACATTAGATGTGAATGTAGCCAAATTAAATTTTCAGTTAGAACTGATTGCTATTGTTTGATGCATTGTGTGAAAAAATCACGATATTTATTTTTATCCAACATTTTTCTAATTCTATATTGATCTTCTATCATTTAAGTGTTAACTCTCTCCAAATAGTTTGAAAATATATAAGTCTTACGAATCTGCCTCAGTCTTAAAAATTATTATAGGTATTTCAATCCACCAAAACTTAAATTTAATTACCATGTATAATTAATTGACTAATATTTTTGCCTTAGTAAAATATTTCCATTGAGAATCTCTTATGTATTAATTGATGATGGATTCATTACTGGATCCTTACCTTCCAATAAAAAGTCACATTCCTATAAAATAAACGACCCACTTTCATCGCCTGTACCTGAGCTCTTTTGTAGAAAGAGTTACCGCTTTTTGTTTCCTTGCCCCTTCTAGATTACTCTTATTCCTTTACTGCGAGATATATCCTCTGGTTTTATTTCAATTCTGAGACACACTGGTTATGCCCAGAATTCTTATATCAATCACCGGCTTCGTATTAAACCGTGCAAAACCGACCGAAAAGTCTCTGTGTTGAATTCTTTCCCTTTCAGAAATAACACATCTCTACCATCATCTCTCTATCATTCATCACCAAGCAGAACTGAAGATTAGGATTGCATGCAGATGCAGCGAGATGAAGTCTTACCTGAATGAACTGGTATCACTTGGACGGAGCTGTCAGCGTGGAGGACACTTTGAAGCAATCCCGTCCGATCTACTGCACTTCATTCCATCACCGGAGAACACCAAAATCACAAGCACTCACTCATCACACAAGCCTTTTTCATCGCCGGGCTTCACTCTACTCTTGTAACCCTTTACCATTCGGTGCTACGGATGCTGAACTACTTCGCAGATGTTGGAAGAGTCTCGCAGTTTGCCGATCCCCTTCTTTAAACGCCGAGCGCCACCTGCCGCAAGCTCGTGTAACTAACGATGACCCCTTGCCCGACAGTCGTGAGCGCCAGAGGAGAGAAAATGCTCGTGAGATGGAAGCAAGAGCCTCGAAAGAGTAGAAACCGGTTTGCCTCTCTCTTTCTCTCTCTCCGACTCCTCCCCTCTCCTTGTTTCTCTGCATGAGCGTGAACGGTACTTCCGTGGGTGTGTCGCGATTGGTTTCTTCATGTTCGATGTGAATTTTCGGAAAAGAGATGAAATGTAGATTATGGCACCTATTGTTTTACTTGTGCTACAATGGGGCGCTAATCGAAAGATGCTCATTTTGTAACTTTTGTAATGCGCGATCGTGATAAGGTCTGCAGTGGAGTTAAAATCCCTTTCCCACGGTTACGCATCGCTGAAAGTATTGTGAGAGATCTCAATCGGTGTTAAACACTTGCGGAATGTGTTCGTGCGTCAATTACTGTGGGATTCTTGCGCTGCCTTATCCGATTAAAGAAGTCAGAATAAATTTAAAATGAAAAACTTTACCAATAATGAATCGTCGGCGCGTTAAGTGAATTAATTCATTTGGATTAATTTCGATTTCTTATGATATTTTCATTTCAAAAGCCTATGAAGGATTAACGTTTAATCTTAAAATTAAATTGTGAAATATATAGGCAATATCTCTGAATTTAGGTTCGGATTTTCAATTTAACAAAATTACTGTGTGTAGGCATAAAATTAGAAATTAATATTAAATTAAGTGCCAGAAATGTTTATTTTAGCCATCATCAAGGAAACAATAATAACTATCTTTTCTTGGTATGAAAAGGGTTCTATGCGGTAGGCATCGGGACGCTCTGAGTGTTTTCTTTTATTAATAATATGGAAAATTGGATAAAGATGCATCTTCGCACGTCGTTGCTTCAGGGCACCTGGCTATTAATTATCGAAAACTGAGATCTCACTTATATTACTATGAATACCATGAATGTTTCATCATTCTCCCAAATATATGGCATGAGGATAGTTTTCAATTACTTCTTTTTGTATCAATCAAAATACAGTAGTAGTAATATTGTTAAAAGCGCTTCGACAGCTTAGGTCATTTCGCACGTAGGCTCCCACCGGGAATCTAACCTGGGATTACTTTCAAGTCGAACGCGTTGCCCACTTGGCTATCCGGGAGCCCAATCAAAATACAATAATCGATATTTTCTCTTACAATCGGTTTTAAATCTCGCGCGAATATTGAGCTCTCCGACGTTACCATGGTAACATAATAGTTTCGTAGCGAGTACACGCGTTTTTAGGAAGAAAAGACGAGGCTGATAAGGATTTCACTCTCGCCTGCCAAATGGACGCAGGAATAGAAAGCTCTTTTTACGAAAATTTAACCCTTGGATTGGTTAAATTACTCGGTGAGGCTTTACTGTATTAGTAAAATCTTTTACGGTTTTGGGTGTCATTAAATAATCAAATTATCATATAATTTTATCTTAACTTTGAACGTTCTAGAGGAGACTCCTGGAGTTCAGGGAGTTGAATTAGAGAAAAGATCGCCATGTGATCGACTCCTGATGACCTCTTGGGAGCAAAGATATAGCTGCACGTTACCCGACGATATCAAGCAGTTTTACTTATCCACGGATGGGCTTAGACTCATATGGAATTACGAATATGCAGGTAAAAACATTAAATAAGTCCTTTCCTTATGTTTTAGTCATGAGATAAACCGTGAGGAAATGCTCAAGCTTTTTTATAGAATGAAATATATTTATAAAATTCGAAAACTGCGATGATATTTTTTCCCAAATATTAGGTGAAGTTTTAGCGATTGGAAATATGAAAATTAATTCACTGTCTGAACTCCGACGTATTGGAGGTTTGAAGCCTTCTGCTGAGACGGACAGCCCTACTCTACTTGATATTGAAATGTGTTCTCAAGAACATCCTCCATCAATTGGAGGAGGAGAAAATTGCCGGCCGCTTCAGTATCCAAATTTCGGAGTAAAATGTAAAATCTTTGAGCTAGATCCATGCCAAGGATTGGGAAAAGTTTGCTTGGTTTACCATGAGCGTCTATCAGGAGATTTAGGTTGTCAGAGCAATTCACTGCTACCTTCAGACCAATTGTCAAGTGATGGAGGAAATTTGTTTGGATCAGTAATGTCATCTAGTAACTTTCACAGAGAGGAACCAAATATATGGCTTCTGGATCGGTGCTTTGAATGGCACTTTCTAGCTTCTGATTTCTCTCATTATTTTCGAATGATGTTGGTTCATCAAGGACTTCCACAGTGGCAGTTTCGTTTCACCCCTATGGGACTCACTCCTTGGGCAGAGGTAAACTGATAGTCACGTTGGAAAGGGAAAGCTTACTTAAAGCTACAGAGATTAAAAAAAAATTATTATGCCATAATTTGTCTAAGAATTTATCATATTTATTACTTGAACTTTTTACATAGATATTTGGAAGTTACCTAATTTCAAATTTTTGCTTTGTTTTAAGAAATCGTTTCTTTAATGACTTAATGTTCAATGGAAATGAAAAATCAATGTAGTGATATTTAATTCTCAATTGTTGGAGGTCAGTTATTCTTTAGTCTCAACTCTTCAGTGGTGCAATATGAAGACTTTATATAAAATATGTTACAGGTACGAGAGTTGCTCTACTAATTCCATTTTATCTTCATCTGGTTTGAATGTTAACTTAGGACTTCCTTCTATATTTGAGCTTAATCTTATGATGTTATTTTACATCCAGGATCACTTCCTTTGTTACTTACTCCACTGATTGCCAACTAATTTCATAGTAGGGTTCTTATAGATTTAGTTTATTTGGAATTAAAAAAGAAAAAATATTTACAATTCCTAAGTACTATTTGTAAAATGTATTACCATGAGATACCTATTTGTGTAATTCATAAGATTCTAGAAGAGTCAAAACAAGTTAATTAAGTTTTCATAAGCAGCAAATAACAATAATAATAAAAACTACTATGTAATCATAGATTTATCTGAGTGTAATACCATCTTTCAAAACAGAAATTAGAGGATACCACAAAAAATTTTCAGCATAATACGATACATATCACTTATGTAATATATGGGCTCTTTTCAAATCCATAAATGTTTTGCAGGTACTGTAGCTGTCAATATTTAAGTATTTTTTATCTGCTTCTTTCTTTCATTACATTGCCAAACTCAGTATTTAGGCTTTTTATTTTGGATGCTATTATTGTATTCCTCAACTATGATATTCCTTGTCAGAAAGGACATCCCTGTCCTTCTTATCATATATGTTTACTTACCCATGATTCCTCAATAGCTGTCATATTCATAATGCTGGATTTATGTTTCGAATTTGAAACAAATAAATCTATTTTCATGTAGTTAATATCTAAATTAACTTTGGGTATTTCACTCCTCAGTGTAAATATTTAATAAATTCAATGTGGAATTTTTGAAATTCTCTTGCATCTTTCAGTCAGTCAGTTTGTCAGTCGTTCTAATGGTGTTACTGGTCAAAGGAGTTGCAACCACTACTTTATTTCCTATCTTAGAATTAATAACTCTATTCATCTTATCATTTATTATCACCAAATATTGTTTAATGGAGAGTTAAAGCAATGTAATCAATAAAGACAATGAGTATGTTTAAGAATGCATATAAGTAATTGAAGTTTATCTTTCTTTTCAGCAAATGTTTGTCATGATTGCTCCTCATCTACTTCAATCAGATATGAGTCATCTCTCCGATGCTTCAGACTGGTCAGATGATAACTCATGCAAGCTTGACCCTAATGTTTTCAAATCAAGGAGCAAAAGTTCAAAGAAAGAAAAGAAATGATTGTTTGAAATTTTACTATTACTGATAATGTTGATTTTCATATATATATATATATATATTAGGGAAAAGGAAATGGTTTGTAGTGTCATAATTCTATGTTCTGTATACCTGATATAAAAGTCTTCTGTTTATAGAGTACCTCCCTTCATTGTATTAAATAAATAATAAGTTCAACAACAATTAATTCAACCATGATCAGTCATAATTAGTAATGTCACCATACTATTGATGACCAAATGTGTCAAAAATTCTTCTTTTAGTACTACTTGTAATTGATTTAGCACTACTTGTAAATCGAAGAAACTCATTTATGTAATTTGTTATAAAAAGGTAATCATGAACATTCTCATGAATTATTTCAATTTATTTCTATGAGGATCCGAGATATAGTAAAGAGATTGTATACGATTGTATGGAATTGATAAAAAGTCAGAGTAAGGAGATTAGATTCAGAACTTGAAATTGGATTGGTATTCAGAGAGAGGTATGAGAAGTCTAAAACTTGACTTGATAACAACCCCAATCATTGAGAATGCCAATGCTCAGAGTGGATGGATGGAAATTCCCATAGTTTCATCTGTGATAAATCTAAAGAAGTTACTCATGGATTACAATTTGTCATGTGCTGCATCCAAGGTCGAAAAGAGATCAAATTTGGCTTTGAATATGAACCAAGGAATCACTAAATCACATTCTTGGGTAGTGAATGGCGTAAGAAAAAATGGGCAAGTTTCTGTAATTACTAAACCTGGAAAATCAACTTCTGTGCCACTGGACCTGTTACCAAAGGAATGTGATGAGTATGTACCTGTTCCTGTATGTAAGCAGAGAAGAAGAAACCCTCCAATTGTAGGTTGTGCTGTCTCAAATGCAGTATGAGGAGATGATTTCATATTAAAAGGTGTTCCACAAAAAGACACTTACAAGCTTGGAATTTCCATGAGAGCACTACTTCAGATGATAATCAGAAGATATTATTAATAATTTAAAATGAAAAGTGAGTACTAACTTCACTGAACTAACAGAAGACAAATTGAAAGTTGACCCACTTCATCTAACAAAAGGAAATTATGAGTCATTCAGAATTTCTGTAGATGAGGAATTCAAAGATGTATCCCTCATTCTGGCCCAAACACATTTTTGTGATTT
>KZ308342.1:427098-457104 GCA_000376725.2 Ladona fulva | reverse complement strand
TACCTATACCATTAAAACTCGTCGAAACATTTCAACCAGGGCTGAAAATATCTTTTGGTTCTAGCATAGGTGTAATTAATCTATTTCCTTGATTAAAGAAAAGATTCTTAAGAGCTTCATTCCCATAGAAATTCAAAATTTTAGCAGCCATTTCTATTTACTTAGCCTGTCTTATACCTCATGTCCCATAAAATTGTTGAAGTACGTTTGTGATGCAAATAATTCCTGAATTGAACTACATTTTCTTATGTTTGACTTTATATCACTTTCTAAACCCGGAGGCATGGAATAAGCTAAGAGAAAATGAATGATGAGATGCTTTAAACGGCTACATCAATTAGTTTATTTTTATTCAAAAAAATAAAAATATTTTTAATATAACGGCAGTCCGCTAAGTGAAGCCGGGAACTATTGATTTTATTAATCTCCACTTGTCAATTTGTGACTTGCATTTTCAAAAATAAAGATTAAAAGCACTGAACTAACAACAATAAACTGAATAACATTTCATCCTAATTTCTATGCCAAATTTTCTTGCTTCGGGAAGCGAAAATTAAGGGGTAGTTTGTTCCGAAAGTCATTTATGTTCTTTCTACTTTGCCAATATAAATCGCGAAGAAGTTTTCCCGTTGTATGAAGTAATTAGTAATATGCTTAATTGTTTTTCACTGAAAGTTTCATATATTTTAATTGTTCGCAAATTATATAATTCTCCAATTCATAGACTACAAATTTTCATTTTTATGAGTGGTATCCCATAAATGGCCGTCAACATCTACTGATAAATACTTCCATCTCTTGTGTAGCCCTCTTTGCCGACTATTTTCCGCAGTATTATAATGAGTAGTTGTGGAACCCAAACATTTTATCCGACAGGCCAAATAACACATTACTCGGTACTCCACGGACCAAAGTCGTATTTGAAGAATATGTTATTTAATCGACTCCATCAACTAATCTATATATGAATTGATAATTTGATATGAAATAAGCGGGGGCCAGTTAGGTATCATAGGTCTTAAGATTCTTGTTAGATAACACATGACGTATACACGGGTACAAATATCTTGAAATGAATGAGTGCATGGCCGGATGAAAATATGCGAGGAGTCGGATTTGTTCCGCGGTTCGTAGTTTCGGCGCCACTGCTTTTGAGTTGCAGATACTTTAAATTCAGTTGGTGAAAACGTTTTGCCTATTTTGAGCAATACTTGTTTGATGGGTGATCCTCCCAACGTAGGCAATGTTCAAAGTGCAATGCTCAAGGTATTCATTAATTAAATAAATAAATAACTTAAATATCCATTCATAATTATCAAACTATTAAATATATAGTGTCATTTTTCACGTTCTTTTTCTAACGGTTAATCTGCTGAATGTTTTGCTTGCGATGTTATCATTACACCTAAACTTTTGGAACGACCTGCATTGCTCTTCCATGAAAATCCCCAATGCGGGCCGCCGAGAGGTAAAAAACAGACTTTATGGCCCGCTGAAAGAGTGGTTTGCCCATCTCTGCCTATCTTAGCAGTTGTTTATATGTTCGATTCTCTCCTTGTCCACCATAAAAATTTCAATAACCACTTAGTTTTGGAGCGCTTTTCTCCCAAAGAAGCCACATTGAAGCCTGTCTATATATAGTTACTATCGTGATATTTAATATTTGCCATGATCGCTCATTGAAGAGTATACATTAAAAAAATAATTTTAGATCGCCGGATAAAATTTAGTAATTCTACATACGAAAGATAAGTTTATTATTTGCTCTCAAATCATACCGCTAGCTGTGTGAAATTAACTTGGCATGGTAATTTAGTGGTTAGAACACCTGCCCGAAAAGTGGAAGGTATGGGTCTGAGCCCCAATCATGACGATCTTTTTCATTTCTGTCTCCTTGGGCATCAACTAAATTCAAAAAGAAGAAGCTAAGAAAAAAAGGCTTCATTATTGAAAATCATAATATGGAATTATTGCTTTACTTTGTATGGTACAATAATTTACGATCCTCTTACTTAATAATTCAGTTTTGGCTAACTCTTAGAAGAGCTTTTGACTTACGAGTCGCCGAAAGTTGATAATGTTAATTAGACGTAACACATTGTGATAAATATCTCTATTAAAACTTACTCCGTTTTCTTTAAGATATGTGCTTCGTATTCTTTCAACAAATTTACGATTATAACACGATTCTGTTGGAAATGATTTATTTAGACTGTTTTCTTGACCTTAATTTGACTTCTCATAAAAGTAACCGTATAATCATAAATAATCACGTGTGTAGAAGCTGCTGTATCAGAATCGTCCTTTTCCATTCAAATAACAGACAAATATCACCAAAAAATGTACTTGTTTACTTTCTTCTCGTGAAGTGAGTGCTTACATACAGTTTCAAAACTTCTCTTTCTAACGGCAAGGGTTCCAAGGGAAAATTAAGTTGGGATTCTGCTCTACCCCTTGTCTGCACGATTATTAAAAATATTAAAGGTTTGTATGGGTATGAAAAAAAATATTTGGGGGTCATAGATTAAGATTTTTGGGAAAGTAAAGATTATTTTTAGAATTTTTGAAGAATATTTATCTCAAGACAAGAACAAAAATAAATAACATATGTGATACCTTGTATTTTTCATTGGTATGCTTTCTGTAAATTGGAATTGAAAAAATAGTAAATGAATTCGAAATTTGTTATGGAGAACCTTTTTTGTTCATTTCCTTTCATTTTAATTTTTTAATGGTACCTAATGTTGGTAAATAAGTATAACTTCCCAACTCATTTTACATAGCCACTCGTTGAATGCTATCAGGTCTCTACAGACCCACTTAGTCTGTGAGTAATGTAGAGTAGAGGCATGTTTGCAAAAACATTTGCTCACCTATTTAAATACTTGACTTAACTTGATACATATCTGAAACACTCACCTATGCCTCGGAGCTTGGGTTACAAAATAGCTTTATATGCTCACCTTTTATAGAATATTATTCCATAATTTGAAAGAGTGGAAAAAACTTGGACACCGTAAATTTATTCCAAAATAAATGTTTACCGGGTTTAGATTTTATGCCACCAGAGTCGCCTTCCAGTATCTCAGTAAAACTTTTAATAGTATCATGTTATTCCAATCTAGCAATTCGAACTGCTTTTTTCCTATTATCCTCTACCATTTCGTTTAATTTAAATAGAACATTACGTTCTAACTTACAAGCTTACTTACTATATGAGAAATAATTTTCCGTTTCTTGGAAACCTTTTTATGATTCTTCTAACTGAAACGTGGCAGATATGCGCTTGCATCTTATAAACGAGAACAAAATCCTAAAACTCTTGATTTATGTTCCGCAATCAAATCCTCAAATATTTTTCATAGTATCTCTTGTTACCTATACCATTAAAACTCGTCGAAACATTTCAACCAGGGCTGAAAATATCTTTTGGTTCTAGCATAGGTGTAATTAATCTATTTCCTTGATTAAAGAAAAGATTCTTAAGAGCTTCATTCCCATAGAAATTCAAAATTTTAGCAGCCATTTCTATTTACTTAGCCTGTCTTATACCTCATGTCCCATAAAATTGTTGAAGTACGTTTGTGATGCAAATAATTCCTGAATTGAACTACATTTTCTTATGTTTGACTTTATATCACTTTCTAAACCCGGAGGCATGGAATAAGCTTAGAGAAAATGAATGATGAGATGCTTTAAACGGCTACATCAATTAGTTTATTTTTATTCGAAAAAATAAAAATATTTTTAATATAACGGCAGTCCGCTAAGTGAAGCCGGGAACTATTGATTTTATTAATCTCCACTTGTCAATTTGTGACTTGCATTTTCAAAAATAAAGATTAAAAGCACTGAACTAACAACAATAAACTGAATAACATTTCATCCTAATTTCTATGCCAAATTTTCTTGCTTCGGGAAGCGAAAATTAAGGGGTAGTTTGTTCCGAAAGTCATTTATGTTCTTTCTACTTTGCCAATATAAATCGCGAAGAAGTTTTCCCGTTGTATGAAGTAATTAGTAATATGCTTAATTGTTTTTCACTGAAAGTTTCATATATTTTAATTGTTCGCAAATTATATAATTCTCCAATTCATAGACTACAAATTTTCATTTTTATGAGTGGTATCCCATAAATGGCCGTCAACATCTACTGATAAATACTTCCATCTCTTGTGTAGCCCTCTTTGCCGACTATTTTCCGCAGTATTATAATGAGTAGTTGTGGAGCCCAAACATTTTATCCGACAGGCCAAATAACACATTACTCGGTACTCCACGGACCAAAGTCGTATTTGAAGAATATGTTATTTAATCGACTCCATCAACTCTAATCTATATATGAATTGATAATTTGATATGAAATAAGCGGGGGCCAGTTAGGTATCATAGGTCTTAAGATTCTTGTTAGATAACACATGACGTATACACGGGTACAAATATCTTGAAATGAATGAGTGCATGGCCGGATGAAAATATGCGAGGAGTCGGATTTGTTCCGCGGTTCGTAGTTTCGGCGCCACTGCTTTTGAGTTGCAGATACTTTAAATTCAGTTGGTGAAAACGTTTTGCCTATTTTGAGCAATACTTGTTTGATGGGTGATCCTCCCAACGTAGGCAATGTTCAAAGTGCAATGCTCAAGGTATTCATTAATTAAATAAATAAATAACTTAAATATCCATTCATAATTATCAAACTATTAAATATCTAGTGTAATTTTTCACGTTCTTTTTCTAACGGTTAATCTGCTGAATGTTTTGCTTGCGATGTTATCATTACACCTAAACTTTTGGAACGACCTGCATTGCTCTTCCATGAAAATCCCCAATGCGGGCCGCCGAGAGGTAAAAAACAGACTTTATGGCCCGCTGAAAGAGTGGTTTGCCCATCTCTGCCTATCTTAGCAGTTGTTTATATGTTCGATTCTCTCCTTGTCCACCATAAAAATTTCAATAACCACTTAGTTTTGGAGCGCTTTTCTCCCAAAGAAGCCACATTGAAGCCTGTCTATATATAGTTACTATCGTGATATTTAATATTTGCCATGATCGCTCATTGAAGAGTATACATTAAAAAAATAATTTTAGATCGCCGGATAAAATTTAGTAATTCTACATACGAAAGATAAGTTTATTATTTGCTCTCAAATCATACCGCTAGCTGTGTGAAATTAACTTGGCATGGTAATTTAGTGTTAGNTATCGTTTCAAAAACTCTGTAGTAAATGTGTGCTATCTTTTGAAAGCAACTGCTAAAACAAAAACAAATATATACCGTATGCAATATAATCTAACATTTTAAGATTTCCGCCAGTGGTGCCTACTTGCAAAAATTAAAAGAACTACAAAACTATCTCATAATAAAAAAGTAAATGTTAAATAATACTTTCCAATTAATGGTAAACATTGCTACTTAAAATTATCCTCAAATTTTAACAAAATGTCTTTAGTTATCACAATAAATATTAAAGGGCTGTAACTAGCTGGTTAAGATCAGTTTTAACCGAGTAGTAATAATAAAAAAAGATTGTAATAATTGTTGATGTCAATGGTGTTAATGATTGTCAATTTTTAAACACCACAACTACAAAAGACGATGAGACTGTATCGTTCTCTGATATTTCACTGAAAAGGTAAGTCATAGTAAATTGCATATTGGTCTCATTGATTCGTTATTAATATATGATATGAACAACAGAATTATGGGAGAAATTATTGGACGAAGCTCTAATTCCGTAGGTTTTTAAAATTTTTACAATGTATTTGTACGCATGTTTTTTCAAGAGTTGTATTCATTTTATTATTATGTTTGAACTGAGAGTCTTTATCTTTTGTGATTGGATTTCAGGTCGACCCAACTCAGAAAGAAAACCCAAAATATCTAGGATATGAATATAAACCATTACTGTTCATATCATTAAATAAAAAAAAAAATTTGAGTCATATATTCTACTTTAAAGNAGAAAACCCAAAATATCTAGGATATGAATATAAACCATTACTGTTCATATCATTAAATAAAAAAAAAAATTTGAGTCATATATTCTACTTTAAAGTATATATAAAAAGTATTATACAATTAACGCTAAGAAATTCAACGTTCATAAATTCGAATATGTCGTCTTCTTTTATTAATTTTCGATTTATAGACATTTATATGTTCGTAAATGGACCCATTTTTGCAATATTTAAGATTAAATTCCCAGAATGAAGAATAACGCTGCATATGATATTTTCTTAGAAAGAGGCGTCGAATTGAATCTTGTTGAAGTCGAGGAGGCTTCTTTATTGCAGGTGCGTTTAGGATAGCTCAGCGGCTAGACATTTTCACGTTTTAATCTCGGTGCCAAGGTCACGTTTTTATTGGCGAATAAAACCATTGAAACCAAACGGATTGACAAGTCTGAGCGGCTTTCGCGTGGAGATAACAAAAAGTGAGAAGGCGAAACTCTTCAAAAATGCCACTTTCGGCGCGGATCATGTCATATCTTGCAACGCCGTGAGGAAGAAGATGCAGGATTCCGACTAAAGAAGGAGAGAGGGAAAATGATTTTCGTGGTTCGCTGAACCAACGAGGCCTCCCGAGAGCACCCATGTCGCCTCCTTTTATTTCTCGCGACCCTAAAGGGATCGCCTTTCCAGTGCAAGAATCAAACCGAAAAATCCCCCCGCGGTGTCCTTTCTCGCCTTTTATGGCCTTCTCCTATTTTGTGGTCCTCCCGATGCGGTGGAGATACAGCGGCGCAATCCTTGGCGTGGCAATGGTTTATGATGGTACGGACCAAGAGAGAGGGAGAAAGGGCTGGGGCCTTAAAAAAATTTACGGCGTATCGGAGAAAGTTTGCGAAAGGGAAGTGGAGCGAATCGGTGATTGATGAAATGGTGACGCTACTCCTATGGGAAATGGATTACTAACCATACATTTGGTGAATCGTAAGCAGCATCGAGTTTTTGGTTTCGGTGGGCGGGTCGCGCTGTATGTCAAGGTTGAAAGAGGAAATCGATGGTGGAAGGGTTTCATGGCAGATTTTCTAATATGCGTTTTACAAAGCTAACTTATGTTTGGAAGTGGCGTTTTAAAGCAAATGAAGCTTCGTTACTCACGTTCCTTTAATGTCTCATTGTGATAAATAAAATGAATGGGTAAGTTTTCTGATGTAGGAAATAAAGGAAATTAGATGGGAAACAAATCTTCATCTACTGAATATTGAGAGTCAAAAATTGAGAACAAAGTTGATTAAATAGTTTAAAGAGTGCTTAAAAAAATTAAATTTTAAACTTGTATTTTTTACATTCACTGATGCACTCAAGTCTAGATAATTTAAAGAATAGTTGTGTTCATTTAGTCAATGCTAACTACCTTTTCTGAGTTATTATTTCTCTGGCTGGATTCATTTGTACATAACGAGGAACTTCTGTTGCCAAAATATACTAGAGCGAGACAAGTATGTACTAGTAAAACTGCTTTCTTTTGCATACGCATTGACAAATGCCTTCGACTGACGACATTCTCTTCGAATTCTTTTAGTATATTTAAATTTACAATTATAGAAGTTTTTCTTATCTAATCTCAAACATGATATTTAATATTCACGAACTCTTAGATTTAATATTGTTTTAAGAGTTAAAAGGTGTTTTATAACTCTGCTTTCCACCTCCACCTTTTTGAATAGGTGTCTTCCCACGAAGTGTCACCAACCAACCAACCAAATAAATTTTTTACCAACCTTCAGTCATGGTAATTTCGTCTCACTGCCCAAATGTAATGCTTCTTTTTTTAATTGGATATCCAAACCAAAATTTCACAATGGGTTCAAGAGGGGCTCACTTGAATTTCGCCTGTAAAGGGCGACATTCCTGTAGTGATAGCAATAATATTTTGAGATTTTCTTTCTTAAAAATTCCGTAAAATGAGATGAACTATCTAGAAGTTTGGAATCTGCAACAGGGAAAGAAGCACTAAATTTAGCAGGGAAGTTTTAATCAAACGCCATGCATTCCTACTGCGACAGAAAAGAATTTAATAAAGGCATGATAGCTTGCACTGAAAATCCATTATCTACCGTAAGTCAACATAATTGCCGTAATTGAAATGTAAATAAACAGTTTTTAACGAAGGAAATAACGATTCGTTATGCTAACAAGCAAGAGAGAACTGATACTAACAAGTAGGTGTACCTTTCGTTCTTGATCATCCGCCCTAATTAAACCTTTCGTTGTTACCCTGGATTATTGCTTGTAGAACTCTCAGCTGGTCTAATTTCAGCCCACGGGCCAAAATTTCATTTTATTTCCATAGCATGCGTACGAAGCGAGGTGGTTAGAGTCGATCGACGCTCAGAGATAGAAAGATAAGCCCTTTATTCTCTGATGCAACCCTGCCACTTGTCACATGATGCCGGTGAAGGTGGAAAGCGCTTTGCTCCGTTTGAATTTGCCGTGTTTGTTATCTGACGTTGGGTAAGTTCAAATTACATGTTTTCATGCAGTTCCCGCTTCTGATTAACTCGAGATTTTCAGGATATGATAGGAACACAATACTCGCTCCTGCGAAGGATGAAACTGTTTTCCAAAAAAGTGGTGACAGCGATCACCTGCTTAATACTAAAAAACGGACGTCTCTCGTCCGTTTCCCGAACACTTATGCGCATGCGTCTGTAGTTTCCATGTGTATAATTTTTCATGATCTTCACTCACGCATATGAAATTAAACATTTTAAATTAAATCTTTAAATGTATACATAAAGATATATGATATAGAGGATATGATGCGAGTGTATGATAAGATATTTAATAATCTAATTGAATATATCTGCTCACACACACCGCATCATATGAAACTTATCTTTAATCTTTTTAGCCGAAAATATTCATGAAGCTGACGATCTTTGACCGAATTGATCACATCACTCTTGTTTCATTCATTATCGCCTCATCAAAGGAGACTGTCGTTTTATAAAACACGATAAACAAACAACTAACTCTCAAATTCTAGGTAAAGAGAAGCAAAGGGTTGATTCATTTACTTGAATTTAACTTCCTGGTTTTATATTTATTGCTTCGTAAAGACTAAGTCACTTTAATATCACTAAAGATTAACTTTGTATTATGATTCGTTATAAAGAATATATCTGTAATCTAGCTTTAAGGTCAAACGTACACAGTTTCAATGCTAGGTACAAAAACAACTTAGTCATACCACAATGTAGACTATTTAAACTTTGAACCATTTCAATGTAAAGAACCTTCTACTATTCAATAAACTTCCAGAAAATATTCGCACCCTAAATTTAAATAAGTTTAAATCTGTTCTTTTCACTTTGTTAACCAAAAACCCTCTGTATTCTGTACATGAATTTAATGACTGCATGTGTGAGTTATGTGTAATGTGATTGTTGGAATCTTCAATCTCCGTAATGTGATTGTTCTTCTTTTTATATTTTTAAATGTTTTTCTTACTTTTGACGATATCTTGCATGTACATTGTATATAACTATGATTCTCAGACAAATAAAACATTATTATTATTATTACTACATTTATCTTTGAGGGTTTTTTTTCATTGGATGGTTCTCTCAAAATGTTCTCATTATCAGCTTATTTATGTGTGTTTGCGATTAAATTTCAATTTATATTATTATTGTACCCTTAATTGACAAGGTTAGGCTCAACGTAACCTCATACGTCGTTTTTACGTGAGTTTACCATAAAAACGTAAAAAGAAAAAAAAACCAAAGGCAAAGATTTGGTTAAAGGGAAAAAACTCCACCACTGAAGTTGTTAGAGATAAAACCCAGGTTGCGGGAAAACACCGTCACAAGAAAGTGGGCGAAAAAACCCGCAAAAATGCAGAAGAAAAATCTGGAAAAATGAAAAAAAATTTAAAAATAAAATTCAACAGCCGAAGGGGTTTGTCATAAGTATTAGCAGACGTATACGTCATCAGTCTCTTTCTTAGATGAGAAGTACCGTAGTAGTATTAGTCGAGGCTTAGTAGAGCCTGAAATGAAGTGGGCGAGTAAGAGTAAATGGTATTTATTCGGTTGACTTAAAGAGTAGATATGGAAATATTATTTAAATGTGATTTAAATATACCGAAAGTATATCTGAAAATGATCTCAATAAAACTGAAAACGATTTTTTTTCCTGAAATGAGGAACCATTAATGGAACTCTGCAGTTGTGATAAGAGTTTCAACTGCAAAATTGACTGACCTCTTCAAATTCCTAGAGAAGATTCTTCATTTTTATTATTTTAACAAATTTTCAAAGGGTTCAAATACCCAACTATGGAATACAACAGTTTTTAATTGCTTTACTTTCGCGCTAAATTTTACTTAACCAAAGTTTAGACGCAAATATGTCTGGTTTCGCTCCATAGCTACACCAAATGTTTATTCGATTTCATCAGATACATATCGCGTGGTAGCAAGACAATTTAAAACTAAAGCACCTGATGATATAGCTAAATTACGAAACTGGTCATATTTTTTTATTAATCTATGGGTTATTTAAAGGAAATATTCGCGAAACTATCAGGTTCAGTATAACCTTGAGCATTTAACTTGAGTTTTTAGTGAGGCCTCTTGAATAAACATCTTAACATCTGTGATTGATTCCGATATAAAGTTCAATTGGGTAGCTGAAAAAAGTTCAGACTCCCTACCAATTCAAGTAAACACATGGCTTTTGTGTTATCCAAAAATACCTTGAGACGTCTATTTTTATCAGGTGATCACGTATGCTTGGAATCTTCAATCTATCGCCTGACTTGGACGCTTTTAGAAGTCGGCGAATAATTATTTCTCCCAATTTTTTTTTTGGAAAAAGGGTGGAAGGACAACACGCCTCGGATTCATTAAAGTAGTAAAAAAATATACCAGGCCCAAAGATAAATTCGACACAAAGGGTTTCCATAAATATACTCCTTCCCAGAAGAAGCACTCGCCGAATAAGGTGGTCCCATTTATAAACACTCGGAATGCGCTTCTTTTTTCCTCCGGAGAAAATACCCTTCTCGGACTCTACGTTTAAAGTAAAGGGGTTCAGAGGCGCCTTCTTTAGAGACAAGTGGAGAAGATGGGGAAGCGGAGAGGTTAAATATCACGTTTGGCGAAGAAAGGGGGCGAAGGAGGGAGAGAAACGGACGGAGGCACTGAAAAATGATGGCATTTATCGAGATTTCAAAGTGGCGAAAATTGATATCTTTACTGTATAAATGTTTATTAATAGACGGGAAAGTGTTTGGAAAAAGGGTTTGACGAATGAGGAAGAAAGTAAACGGAGGGGCGAAGAATGATTTACGTCACGCTTTTAAATAGATTGGAAGGAGAATATTCTCCTCCTCTCTTCAGGCTTAATTAATGAATATTATAAAATGAATTTAAAATTTTCGGCCATAATATCTTAACAAATTAAGTGTTAGAAGCTAAATGTATTTAGCCGTTCGTGCCACTGCATCAACGATGAATAAAATACTTCCAAATTACAGGATTTTATCGGAAAAGGTAGCTTTCGTTTATATTTGTCTCATTCTTGTTCGTAGTTTTGATAATAAGACAACTAATAAGGTATGAATGATGCTCAATAATGGCATTTTTGTTGCTCAATACTTACTGAATTGTATGAAAAGTTTCACTCATTGAGTCCATGTGCTTCTATCACGTGGACTTATTTCATTCATTGAGTTCTGGCTCGATGAGGAAAGAAAGGGAAAACTACCTCTTGCCTATGATACCCTTTGCATTTCCATGGATTTTGGATACCAACGGCGGAGAAGGTATTGCTCAAACCTCCGGGTTTAATACTACGCAGAAAAGATTCTGCTTGTAAAACATATTTAAGGGACAAACTAAAATATTAACATCCCTTGTGCAAAGGAGAAATGATGTTTTTTCTTAGAGTATTTTTCAAAACAAGAAAACTCTTTCGTGACATAATTTGGAAGGTACATTGAGTTTTACGAAGCTGTTTAATCATTCATATTTCGTATTTAAGAATAATATCAACAAATGTCAATCTACAAGCCAATTACCAACAAGTAATTTGACAGTATTAATCAACTAACGAGGAAACCTCTCTTTGTGTGACCAAAGTTGGATGGCGAGACAAAAATTAAAACATTTTAATCTTACACACATTAAAGTTCGGGTATTCATAGAATCTGGTGTTTATTTTAATAGAAATCTGTGAAGCGTTACTTTATAAATGAAAAGAAAAAATTAGAGGCCGATTCCAAAAAAAAAGAAAAACGCATATATGTATATATTTAATGATTCTCTGGAGATATTTTATAACCGAATGGAAGATTGAAAAAAATGATGAATTAGTTAAGGAAGTGCCTACTCCTATGGAATATTGTTTTACCATGACAAATAAAGATTGTTGTAAGCTGTTATCTCAAGATTTAACTACCACTTATGCTGTGCTCATTGTAGAAATGCTTATCGTTTCAAAAACTCTGTAGTAAATGTGTGCTATCTTTTGAAAGCAACTGCTAAAACAAAAACAAATATATACCGTATGCAACATAATCTAACATTTTAAGATTTCCGCCAGTGGTGGCTACTTGCAAAAATTAAAAGAACTACAAAACTGAATAATATTTGGGTCCAAAAAGTTAAAATTTGTTTCAAACGCGGAGTAATTTTCTTTTAATGAGGAATCTAGAATCTTTTTAATAAAATATAAAAGCATTAATGATTTCGCAGTAAATATTTACGATTTTAAGTTGTACCTTTCAGTTGTGCCCAACTTTTTGCGTTTTGTGATAGAAGAATTGAGTTTCTAGAGTTAATTTCCACCTTCGGGGTGCAAAAATTGGGGTTCCCCTCTTCTTTTCAGAAGTTTCTTCGGAAAATTTTGGACATATCATCCGACATTGGTCACATCAAGTGACGTTTCCTCGAAAGTTTTGGTTAACATCATGATGAAAACTTCAAATAATGAAGTGTTACTTCATCATTCAAATTCTACAATTTTAACGATTAATGCACACTAGTAGCATCACATAATAAATTATATGAAGTATCCCGAAAAAATTACGATAGAGATTTGGAGGTGCAATAATATGCCTTAAACAATCCATAAAAATTGTGAACTATTGATTGGAGATATTCGCAAGTGATTTTACATAAGGTTTCTCTTTCCACAAAGTAGTTTATTGAAGTTGAAGAATAGCTAGGCAGTGTAGTTAATCTGAAGAGAGATGGAAGGGTTACGTATAGAGAAGAAGAGAGGGATATGGGGAAGGCAAGTGAAAGGGGGAGGAGAACAGAGGTCGCGCGAGGGGGGGCGGAAGTAACGAAGAAAAGAAATGAGTATAGTGTTGTAAAGATGGGGGAAATCCAATTCTTCCTGGAAAAACAAGCTGGAAAAGAGAGGAATCCGTTTGACCTCTCATTAATGCAGCCCACTCTTTGAGGCGGTCATCTGTGTGTAGGTAAAAGAGGAGGTCTTTGTGCAGAAGAAGCGGTGATGATACAGGGAGAAAAGAGGGACAGCAGAAGTGGACTGTAGAATTGGAGCGTAGAAATGAAATAAATGCAAATAGTAAAAGACGCTATAGACGGCAAAAGGGCATGACTAACAGTTTAGAAGAAGAGTAAACATCCTAAGAGTAGCAATGAATCTTCCACGGGTACGGGATCTCGGTGTCCCGTTACTGCGGAGTAGATGATGGATTTCTCTTCCGGCAAAGGAGAGTTCTGGACATAGAGAAGTAAGGACTCTGGAGGAACCGAGGGGAAGAAAAAATGCGGTAAGAGCGAAGGAGGAGGCGCGTTATTTCCTCGAGGTATTTCTGAGGATGTTCTGGCGATACTCGAAACTAGATATCGATTATCTATAAGGGACCTGTTTGTTTATTTAAGGAGGAGATTTTTTTACTGCCTCGCCGACGATTTTGAACCCCAAGGCAGCGGAAAGATGTTTGCAGCTTTTATTAGGACGAAATGCTGAGAGATCGATACCGACATTATCAAATTTGTTGTGTAATTAAGAGGAAAGAATTGCTTGTCTTTAATGGAATGGTTTTAGAAAGAGAAAAAATATATTAAGAGTCCTTGGGGAATTATTGGTGTTTCTCATTTGACTTAACTGATGTCTTTGTTTATTTCTCTTATGTGAAATTTCATAGAATATTCCGTTCGTAGATGTAATTCGCAATCGAAAAAGATCACAACAGGAAATTATTTAGGAAAAGGATATATTTTACGTATTCCTACCTGTCTGTTATCTTGCTTTCAACTAATTGTATGTTGCAAAAATTTATTCAACCGTTGATAAACGATAAGAGTTCGTCGGTGGAAAGTAAAGAAAAATTCATATTATTTATTTTTCAAAATATTTTATTTATAGGGAAATTTTGTCGCAACTCCCTTAATAAATTTACTTAATATTGACTAAATTATCCTAAGTCTACATTTTCATCTAAAACTTTTTTCAAGTTCAAAAAGTGCATACCTCTAATTATAGCGAGTGCTATGTTGTCAAATGTAAGGAGGTTTTACTCCAAAAGGTTTACCGTGTGGAAGGTGCAACGTGAGGGATACGCAAAGAAGGGGAAAGCTTAGTTACTTTTTAGACGATAAAACACAATTCAATAAGTCGTTAGAAGAGTTGACTTTGAAAGGATAACCAGAAGAAATCAGGGCAAATTTTAGACTTTCATAAGAAATAGATTAGAGCGATACCCAAGATTATGTAGTTGAGCTCTACTTCAGTGATTAAAAAATTGGGTGGAACCTTTCCTTCTCTGCTTAAATAGTAAATAAATAAATCTGATGAATGACGTTTCAGGCGCCAATTTTCTTCAACGAAAACATCAAAACCCACGAGAAAAGTAATGTCGAGAACTGCTTTATTTTCCTCTCCCGATACGAGAGCGCGTCCTTTGTGAAAGGCAATCAATAAGTTCAACGCCTTAATTTATACAACAAAGCGACGTTACCTCTTTCGAGATTCCGGAGAAAAGAAAAAGCTCGTCCCCACCTTGAATGAGGAAAATAGGCCACTTGGATCAGCTCGACAATTTTTTCTTACTCCCTTCACACCACGTTTTAATCGAATCGATTAATTCGAGATGCATCGAGGAAATGAAGTGTCTAACCGATCTCCCAAGGAATTATTGGAGTGGAGAAGAAAAAATCGTACTCGCTGAAAAAAAAATGGTTTCGCTGTTCCTCTTTTTCGTCTCTGCGGAGGTGGCGCCCTCGAAAAAGAAGAAAAGCGCCCTCTCGGGGAGGAAATGGGCGGCAGTATTGGAGGTCAGGAATGCAACTTGGGGGGGGGGGGTGTCTGCGGAGAGAGAAGACGCGGAGTTCGGAATGTCAGTTGCGGGTGGTTTAAGAGCGGGAACGATGGGGCGGTTCAAAGTGGTGGATTTTCCACCTCCGTCGTAGAACCCCCGGAACCACACCCCATTTCCCCATCCTTCAGTGCCGACTCCATAAGTCAATGTGGGAAGGAAATGCACTTCCATCGGACACCCTTTCCTCCTCCACTCACTTCGCACCGATAAAAAAATGACCTCTCTCGGAGAGAAGAAAAAATACTTTAAAAAGCGTCTCTCTCCCTTCTCACTAGAGGAAACCTCAACTTCATTCCGTTCGAGGCATTTATATCCGGAAATGTGGCTCTCTGCCGGGAAGGATCTACGGAACGGTTTTAAAAACCTTCCCGTTTAAAATGAGTGTGTCGTTACTCGTCTCTTTTTTTCCTTGGATGGTTAAAGGGAAGCTTGAGGAGACGGATGATTGGCGATGGGAGAAGGAGGATTCCTTCTTTCCCTTTTTTATCTTTTCTGTTTCCTCTTTACGGGGAGATAAAGCACTCTGTGGTTTGAGTCGATCCCGAGTATTTTTTCTTTCCCCTTCTGTCTCAACCGCGGAATATCTCGTTCCAAATGAGATTGGAAGTCACCGGATTGACTAATCGATAAAATTTGCTCTCGGAAAAGTTGACGGATTGCGGTCATAATGGCTTGGGAACAGAAGATCTTTGAGGTCGCGACGATGCGAAAAAATCGAGGCAGTTTAAAGCGAAAAAAGCTTGTATAAAGAAGACGCTGAGAAATATTACCGATGCTATGAGGGGATGTTTGACTGCCTTTCACTATCTCAGTCAAAGACATTGCTCAGGAAAAACAAATATTTGACACGGGAGCAGTAATCAGACACTGGTTCCAGAGGCGAATGAGAAATAGACTCCTTAAATTCGAAAGAGGATTAGCAGCAATTACTAGCTAGTTTTCAGCTGAGCAGCTGCTGACGAAATGAAAACCGGCCTGAGGTTTATTCAGAAATAATTTCGTTTCGAAATTATTACTAAGAAAAGCACTTTCTAAGAAAACTACTTTGTTTGTTCAGTTATGTAATCAGAAATTGTAGGACAGGATTGGCTAATCGTCTATTGTATCGGTGATATAGTGTTTGTTTATTAAGTGAATTATATATTTTTGTAATGGATCTTATTTTAGCCAGTTTGAAATCGCTGAATTTTAAGTCAAGATTCAATTAAAAATATTTTATCAATGAGATAATATATTCTGAGTTACTGTCTTTTATTCCGTCATTTTTAGAATTCTAATGGTGATTGCTCCTTCAGAGTTCTTGGTGAGCTTTGATAAATTATAATTCTTTAATTATATACTCCCCGAGGCGGTGCGAAACTATCCTATCTTTATTTTATGTAGGATTAAATCATCTAACTTCCATTTGCTATGGAAATCAAGGGCTATATTTGTAGATCAGGCTCTTGATAATTTCAAGTCCTAAAATTATTTATGCTGGTTTTATTGTTGCTGTAGCGTCGTACCAATAGATGTGCCGAATATTTCCCAATTATCAATCAAATTAAATGCTAGTATTTAACAGTGGAATACACTGACGGGTAATTTTCCATTGGTTCAATAAAACTCAAAGTATTCCCAAAAAGCTATTGCAAATCATTATCGTCCTAAGGGATTCCAAAATTTGATCCAGGTCGATCTCGGTGGAACAGTTACAATAAAAGTCCTTTTTAGAGTTATTATAGATATCTTAGTCATTCCTGATGCACTAATTATTTNTAGCGTCGTGCCAATAGATGTGCCGAATATTTCCCAATTATCAATCAAATTAAATGTTAGTATTTAACAGTGGAATACACTGACGGGTAATTTTCCATTGGTTCAATAAAACTCAAAGTATTCCCGAAAAGCTAATGCAAATCATTATCGTCCTAAGGGATTCGAAAATTTGATCCAGGTCGATCTCGGTGGATCAGTTAAATAAATGTCCTTTTTAGAGTTATTAAAGATATATTAGTCATTCCTGATGCACTAATTATTTATTGGCTCAAAAATAAAACTTTTAAAACTTGCTTTCAAGTGAAATTCAATGTGTTTTTCCACTTTATAAACTGACAAATAAAATTAAAGATTTATTCAAGCTTTAGAGCTGTCAGTTTGAGGAGCTCTTTATAAGTCCTTTGCACCGAAGCAACACCAATTCACTTGCCAATTTCAGGATATTGGGGAAACTTGTGAGTTCTTATCAACAAAGATTCCTCGTGATTATCTTGAACCTCTACATTTCAGATTATCTATACTTTAGTAATCCCATTTCAATCGGGAAAGGAAAAATATATTCCCATGCTCATAGTTTGTTATCGGTAATGAGGATAGATTGAGTCTTTCACGTATGATTTTGGATTATTGCTCTTGATGGAAGCCTTAATTAGAGACTCATAAAGCGCAACAAGGAGGAAAACATGCATGTGCCCGAACTTATTTCCAAAAGAAAACAGAAGACGGCTGTGTACTCACCTGAACCGTTCATTTCTCGGAGAAGGATTATTAACCCTGAACTGGCATTTCATTTCTTAGAAGATACTTCTCCATCTAATAATTTAACATGTACTTGCACACAATAACATTTTTGTGTTTTAAAAGAAAATTAAAGCAAATTCTTGCATGCATTCTTCTCCTTTTTTCTTTTGTATTAATTTTACTTTTACTAACTCATTTCTTTCCGTAAAAATAGTTTATTGGCGTAAGGATTGCGTTTCCCTGAATTTCCAATTATTTATTTGGATACAGTTATTACAGATATTTAAAATAGTATTGGTATTATATAAACTTCTTTTATATTGATTCTCTCATTCCTCTCAAAGGTTTATTTGAATCCTTTCAACCATATTTCTTAGCACTGAAGTGAGACAATACCTGCTCACCGGTAGCATCAAAAACAAACATTTTCATATTGGCAAGTTTATTTACAAATATAAGTCGCTGTTCCTTTTTGTTTGATAAAATTTACTAAAAATTGTGAATGTCATAGGTATCCATCAACGAAACTTTTATGTGCAATATTTATTTCCTCCGATCAATGATGAAGACCGAAAGAAAAAAAAATCCTTTATATAAACTTCATTCTTTTCTTATGCTTGATTTCTTAAAAATACGTATATCCCTTTGTATTTTATACATTAGACGTATTTAACGGTATTGTAAATAATTTGTACATATTCTGCTATGAAGAACATCCTTCGGGTAGTAACAGAATCAACAAACAATATGCCGAAGCTTATGCACCTGCACGAGAACTTTATATTTCTCCTCGGGAATGTTCCAAACCACACAACTTTTCGTGCAATACCATCCTTATCCCTTTATATTATATCCCTTCGTTTAAAAATGACACAACAACCTAACTTACAATTACCACCTATAAAAATGTATGCGGAGGTTATAATTGTTTATCTATCAGGGGCTATTTATCACTATATGAAATTTTTACAAATATATAATTTCGCTTACTATTTAAAAGTTGCTTTCTACTCTACGAACACTATGCAACTGTTTTCTATTGCAAGTAAAACTCAATTTGGAGAATTCTTCAGTTACTTCGTCAACAAACATAAGTCGGTTCTCTTTGTGCTTGATAACCCACTGTAAGTGACATATCAAAGCATATATTTGCATATCCTTCATAGAATAGCGACAACGGCGTCGAACCAGGATGCAAGTACAGATCCAGGCGTGAGATTAACAGAAATCGATCTTTTCTCTGTTCTCCGCGCATTCACGCTGGTTTTTACAGCTTCTCTTCACACGCTTCCGTTTAAAGGGATGGGTTTTATTCCTCTAAAAATAGACCAACGCTCAGGGGCGCTAACGAATGTAAATTCATGCGAAAGCAAAGGCCGGACGAACTTATGGGCCATTTTCGCGATTTTCAAGTCTTCCGGGGTTATTCCTAAGGGCAGTAATTGTGTATTAGCCGAGCGATATTCAATTAGGGACCGCCACGAGTTTAAAATATCACCACACACGAGGTTTCGGTTCTTTTACGTCGAATTTTTGGTATAAAATTCATTCATTTAGCTCCGAATGCATCTTCTTCCGTTAATTAACCTTTTGCGGCTTCGCGTTTTTCAACAAAATAAAACGGCCCTTTACATATTTTTGCGAAATCTCATCAGGGATATTAATTTTTGGTGTTCTGAAAGAGGATGATTTGAAAAACGGTGCAACAAGGGCTCCGATTAGTTCACAAAAAGGCTTTCGGTCAAAGGAAGATTTGTTTACAATTCATATGCATTCCACCTTTATGGGGTTTTATTCGATGGTCCATCGATTTTATGCGTTGAACGGTTGCCGAAACAAACAATATTTCACGTCATGCGAAAAAACGTTTTTATCCCTTTAATTTCCCTTAATTTAACGTCCTAAAAAGAGCCTGCAAGGAATAAATAGTGGATTAAAGTAGCTTGTGCTTGCATGAGCTAAACGTATACTCACATCATCATTTGTATAACCACAAGGCTCGATTTAGTAGGCTTTTGATAAAATGTGAAGAATTTTGATGATTATCCATAGCAGCATAAAGCACGATTCAAATATTAACTTATATTAGCTGCTCTTATATCTTTTATTATTTATAATCATTGCTACTCGTTTATAATTTCAGCGAGAAAAATCGGTTGGTCTAAAACTGCACGGTAGTGATAACGTCATCCGACATTGCGGAGTTACTTTTCAAGACTTTTAAGAATGTAAATTGAAATAAAAAGGAGGATGTCAAAAGGCATGAATATGCTGAGAGGGCACTACGTTTTTAATTTCACCCGAAGATGTAAATTTCGGAGTAAAGAAATCAGAAAAAAATTCAAATTCTGCAATGCATAAGAAAATTTAATTGTTTTAGGAGAGCCAGAAGTAGCCCGCATGTTAATTCAATGACGAAAGTTTTGTTTGTATGAATCAACTCTGCCATTTAAATGAAATTATACCGTTTGTTGTTTAATGAGTCAAAGTAGGCTACGATTACCTCTACTAATTGCTCATAATATTCAGTCTTTTAATTAAACAAGTATGGTTCTTTCTGTCGAGCTGAGGGCAAGAGTAAAATATTTCGCTTCTACGAATCGCTAAAAGAATTAACCTGAAGGGAAAAATTAAAAGAAGTAATGCGAAAACCCGCTTGCCACATGAAAGTTTGTGCTGAAACGTGTCTTTAGGGAAATATCTTCCGCAGAATTTACAACTCAACCATCTTTATACTATTTTTCTTTCTCTGTGAATATAACTGTTGCTCGGCTTTAGCACACCTCAAATGTTCATAGCAAACTAGCATTATCTCATATCACGGAAGTACCTAGATTACGAATAGTAATGTCACGGAAACCACCAACTAGGCGATCCTTGATAAGGGTAAATCCAACTAAAAGTTTATGGAAATATCTCCCACGGATTGTCATAGTTTAGAAGACCATAATTTCTTGGCCCTTAGTGGCTATGTTCTCTCAGAAGGTAAGACTGTTGTCTCATTCCCATGGTGGCGATTTATGAAGTGTTTCTATTTCTTGGCGTTTAGTGTGCGAAGATGGGGAAGAGAAGGACTTCTTCTTGGGTGATACATCGACGCCGAAGTCGAGCCAACACAGAAATTAGGCATCCCTTATGCTTAGATGAACACCGGACTTTTCGTACGGGTATGGGAGGCGGACCCGGGTCTTCCTGCTACTACAATATTTCCAACACACCTTCAGGTTTTACATTAATTATCTACAATAACCAAAATTTAGCTCCGGTTACGTTTTTTTCTTTCGCAATAGCGAAAGGCGAAGTTTGTTTTCTCTCCTGTGACCTCGACTTACATTTTTCCTACACGTGCAGTTTATCAAGGCAAAGTTATTACCACTCGTGATGTTTCTCGCTCGCTCTTTCATTCTCCGGCTCTTGCGCGGGTCGATGACGTCGGCGTGCATCTCATGCACGGGAAAGATTACGAAAAAAAACGAAGAAAAAACTCTACTCGAACGTACTGCGAAACTCTCGGGTAAACATTCGCGACACAGGTCCTCTGGAAATAGAAAGAGACAGAGAGAATGGCGGGAATACATTCAGCGTCTCATCGAATGGGCACACACATATATATAAGCATACAAAGTAAGAAAACAGCAGCGAACGAACGAACGAGTATGAAGAGACTGCTCTGAGTCAATATGCGTATTATCGAAAATAAAAGAAGCATAAGAGTGCGGAAGAAGAGGAAGGATTTTTTAGCTACTGAAAGTGGTATGCCTACGGTATTTTTCATAAGAGTGAGTGGCACATAAACTGTAATTTTAAACTGAAAATTCTTCAAGAAACAAATTACAAATGTCTTGAGAAAAGTGATACCGCCAGTAACCACTTCTACTGATGTGCAATTTACGTCCGTAGTGGGGTTGAATGACGTTTATTCAAGTGATACCGTAGTGACAATAGTAACATTTAACGGAGTTTTCTCAGTTAAAATTTTGTTTTTGTTTTATTACGTCTGATAAAAGCCAAGCGATATTATTATGTATATGAAAGATAAAAGTTCCGCGATCATTAATTTATGCTTTTAATTTCCCATCAACCAAAAAAGAGGTTTAAGGAGTGGCTCGGTAACATAATGTAAAATCGATTTCAACTTAAGATTATTTTAGGGCTCGATACGATGATGTTTTCTTACTATTAATGTGAATATTATAGTTAACCCTCTATATACTTGATGGATCTGCATGGAACTATAATCTTCACTAACAAAATAATATAAATCTGGGCCATAAAGTGAACATTAGTTAAAGTACATTATAAGTATACATTATAATACTGGGCCTTTGAATCTACAGCTTCTATCGTGTCTCGGATGTTATAGTTCTGTTTAGCTGCAAATCAAGTGTTGAATTTTGACTCCGTCACTTGCAAGGTAAAGGACTGTTTTGTAAAAATGGCACCTCTGTATGAAGTATCGTAAAAATTAAAGTGAACGTTTCAATGAAATTTTATTCGCTAATAAAGTTTTTCGATAGTTTCTGTAAAATGTTGTGGAATTCTCTACAATACCTTGGCAGAGGAAGTCTGAACAAACGGTTTAGAAATTTTATTATTTACGTATTTGATATATATGTGTTGAAAGTCCTAATGGCGTTTAAATTTTAGTTACTATATTCATCAGTGATACTAAAATATTTAATATAGGTTTGTTATTTTACAACTGGTTTTGTAAATATTTAAATTAAACCTTATGAATTTAGTAACTGCTAAAATTACAAACCATGTTAGTACGAAAATCTAAAGAGTTCCCAATTTTCTTCATTTAACTTAAAAATTAACAAATCCCAAAAATGGGTTAAATACCTTAATACTCTTTGATTTCAGGAAATACATCGCTTGGGATCATACTGACGCTAAAGGACTAACACACGGTTAAAGGTATGCAAAGAGACTCGAAATATAATATAATAATCTGACATCAGTTTTACAATTATTTCTTTTTTCGATGTTTTCTCCTAAAATCTGCATCTAGCATTCCATTGCGAATTTAACTTAACATTGAGAACATAAAAGAATTAAGAAGAAATAATATCCTGATCCTTTTGAGAACAGTTGGATACGTGCTTGGTGAGAGTCTGAGAAAACCTTGGTTAGGAGGAGGACAAAGATCAGGCGGACAATTCCATCGGAGCGGTCTACTTGTCACCCTACGATAGAACGCCACCCGCTTATAGATATCCTTTTTACTATCTAGGGAGAGCTGCTTCATTGTGGAAGGGGTAGGGTAAGGCCCTTCGAAATAGAAGAGGTTCACTCGTTCTATACGAAGTACCCACCGATATCTCCGCCTCCTGACGGGAGGATTTAGAGCTCGACTCGGCGTATGGAATTCAGAAGTTCGACGCGAGTCAGTGTCATGGTCCCGGTAACTGTGGAAGTGGCAGTGGTATTTGGAGGCTAAAGAGGCTTTTGGTGGAGATGGAGAAAGAAAGAGAAGAAGAATTGGTACTTGAGTTTAGGTGGTGAGGGAGAATTGGTAGACGTGACTTGAAACAACACGCCCGCATAGAAACACTCGATGCGGGGAAGCCTCTCTCTCTCTCTCATCATTCTTTATTCTCTCTATGCTCAGTTTCTCTCGTCCTTCTGAAGCAAATTCCCTGTTTTCTTCTTCTCCGGTCCGATTTTCGAATCTACGCTCTCATATAAACTTTAGTGCGCTTCCTCCGGTCCCTGAACTAGTTTGCGAGGAACATCGCGAGAAAAATGGCCGCTTCCAATGTAATTTGTATCACTAATTTCGATGAAAGGTGATTTCTGAAATCGATGAAATATTTAAGTGCACAGCTAAAATTTATGATCGGTTCATTGGCTGGTCTGACTAAGCCGAAGGCAAGTACAACTTTACCTTCAGCTAGAAAATCTCCGCAGGGTGGAACGATTGAAGGATTTCAATACCTGGATGTCCTACTAGTAAATTAAATGAACATCCCCAACTACGAAATATAGCAATTTTTGATCGGATCATTGAACATAACAACCGGAATCACTAAAAATAGTCTTTAATTATCGGAAAGCAACGAGGTCAATTCATCAAAAACGAATAATAAAACGAAAGAAAATGTTGTAGCAATTTTAAATTTCGATTAAATTCCCATTAAAAATTTCCATTGTTTAGCTTGTCTTTATTATCATGACTTTCTAAAGAAATTGCCACTTTTGCTTGAGAAAGACCTGTATTTAATATTGCGGACCATTCAAAGCTTTTAGGCTCAACAATTACGGCGTAGGCGGCCATCTACAATTAATTTTGAAAAGGAAATCTTACAACTCTATATAGAAGCTGAAGAAATCCGAGTTGTTGCTTCGTTTACAGAAATATATTTTCGTTCTCCTATTTTCCTAGGTATGTATATCATTTTAATGTCCTTTTGAATTGACTTAATTTTACGAGCAAAGAATGAAATACGGTTCCGCAGCCTTTAGTACTTTCCTTTCTCCATTATTCTTTTCGGTAGAGATATTTCTTTTTACTCTCCCTTTCAGACCATTTTCGTAACGAGAATATCAGCAAAGAGACCGTTAATCAATCAATCAATAGATCTCTATTTCTCTTTTATCGTTCTTCTTAAACTTTTCTGCTTCCCACGCCACATTTTCTCTTTCTTTTCTCCTCATTTTCTCTCCGCACCCTCATTACTGATATTAGTTCTTGTACGAGGAAAGGTTTGATGAAGGAAGCGACACTTTGATGGCAGTTCCTCCCAGAAAAAAATCCTATCAATCAACTATTTTCCCGTTCCTCTGACATCCTCTTTTCGTCTCTTTCCCTCAAATCTTATTTCTCTCCTCGTAAAATTCATCGAGCTTTCTTCTCTTATCTTAATCTTCTCTTCCTTTCATTTTTGCTACGATTTTCCTTTTAAACCTTTCCTTTAGTCTCTTTACGGCTTTTACGATCCTCTTTCGTCATACCCACCTTTCTCCTGGAGGACATTACATTTTATCAGATACCAGTTAATTAATGTAGAAGATCAATCACTATGGGCTACAAAACTGTTCGCCGTGAATGTTCATCGAAAGATGGTTTAACCACGGGAAATTTCGCCTAGGAATTTTAATGCTGATGTTCAGCAGTGTGTCTACACATTTAAGAGACTTTTTTTTAAGGGATAGGTCAATTAATTTTGTATGGGATGGAGTTTCCTAACCTTTGTTTGTTGATGCGAAAGTTTCCCTTTAACCATCCATAAACAGAATTTAGAAAATAAGATGGGAGTAGTAAAGAAAACGTTCGTCTAATATCGAATTTTCGATCTCCTTTTTTTGCAGTCTGGTTTTGATCTTCTACAGTAATGTTTCTATATCTTCACGCGGTTCACCCTAATTTTAACTCCCCAAAGATCTTGAGCAATTTCAATAGTACCGTGCCGTTAAATTCAAAGGTTGTTTAAGTCTTTTGTAACGCAGACAATGTTATTTTTACCATAAGCCTCTGTATTTTTCGGTCTGTATTGAACATAAAATTGAAACTCTGAAATAGAATGATTTCCTTAGAGAAAACATTTTTTTCTGAGAACAGAACAGTAGAATTAAAATTATTTAACCCAAACGATTTTTAGCCGGCGAAGAAGAAGACAACTCTTATTACATCGATGCATCTTTTAAATGGTTCTTCTTTCACAGCGATACCCCTAAGAAGGACTTCGATTATAACTATTTGACTGAGATCGACCTGAATCGATGTTTGGGATTCTGTAGGACGATAATGATTTGCAATTGCTTTTCAGGAATACTTTGAATGTCATTGAACCAGCGAAATTCCCTGCTCAATTTACGAGTGTTACACATCAATGCATTTCATAGTGAAATAGTTGCATTTCAATTTATTAATAGTTGGAAAGCTCATATTGACACGGCCTTTTATCAGTTGTAATACAGCATAAATAATATTAGACCTTAAAATTATTTAGCTAATCTCCAATATAAATATTGCAGAAATACTACTTTTTCGTTTAAATAAGTTTTGAAATTCTTTATGTAATCTTTTTATTCTATTTCCAGATTAATCAAAATATCATTTCACTACAAATCATATCACTGTAGGGGCTAATTATGTCTTTAATCTAGCAAATGCAAGTTTGATGATTTAATCCTGGATAAAATAGAGAAAGGATGGTACCGCCTACTGTTGAAGTCTAAAATGAAAGCATTATAATTGATCAAAGCACATCAAGGACTCTGAAGAAACAATCACCCTGCCATTCCTAAAACCGATGGAATACTAATGTGAATCATATAATATTTAATCTCATGTATAGCAGTTTTAGAAATTGAGTTTTGATGTTGGAAGTTTTGCCTGAGATTTGATTGCTTTGCAAATTCTGTGCGATCGAAATTGCGGTCATGCGCTTCTAAATTACTGAAAAATAAATCTTCTTGACGTAATTGGTCTTGGGCACACACTTCATTCAGTCGATGGAAAAGCATAGACTCATTTAATTAATGAGAAAAAGTTAAATCATCAGTTATGTTTGTCATGAAGTATCTCAATTATTCGCGATAGTATTTGCCATGAAATATAAACATCGACATGCATCGCAGGCGTTGATAATTTGCTAATTCATTGCACAATAGAGTACAAGTAGATTTTCCAGCTCAAGTTTTAAACGATCTCTGTACTGTAAACTCTTCCAGATGAAACACCTGAAGAATCGAAAATTTATCTTCTGGCTAATCGACACATTCTTTCTTGTGCGATATTTTACCCTCTGATAAAGGCAGTTTTAACGAATATGCCGAAAAATAGGCGAGAACATGAGACAATCTCTACTTTCAGCAATTTTGAGAAGTTCTTTTCAATTCATTCACCGATATTTTCCTCCTCGATCTGAATTAGGACATCTATTTACAATCTCCTATCTAATCCAAAAACTTCACTTTATTTAATGCCATTGGATTTTTTGTATTATTTGTGACAGAGGAAATTGCCATCAATTTGTTCTTTCTCGAGATAAAAGGAACGTTTCCAAAAATTCTTGTAAGAGGATGAAGTGAGCGAATTCTATCCATATTAGAACTAATCTTATTCCTTCCGCCTTCACGTCCCTCTGTATCCCTTCCCTGACCTTTTTCCGGAACGCATTTATCAAACATCATTCGCTTTCTGATGTCAAAAATCTCCAGTTCATTTCTCCTGTTTCGCCTCACTCCCTATCTATCTTTCATGTTTATCTTCCTTACGACTCTCCACGGAAGTTTTCCTCGAGAAAGGGCTCCTGGGAACTTTAGAAGGTTTAAATAATTTCCACTTCCTTCCAGGGAATTAGATTATGCTCTTTAAGGAGGAAATTAAAGACATCGTTGAATTATATAAACATCAGGTCGTTGTTCATTTGCCGTTTATTCTCCCTTGACAACCGAATTCATCCAAAGTTGACGTGCGTGACGGACGACGAAATAGTTAGAGTATCGATACATATCCGTAGCATGAAACAGCTTTGCTTTCATATCTCCCGAGAAAACGTAGAATGCGTGCAAGATCCACCTAGGAAGGAGCTAATTGGCATAATTGAGTATAAACGGAAGAGAGTGCGGGATGTTTACCGATCAAAGTCACTTTGAGCCGATTAAGGGAGGTAGTGGGGTATATTTTTGCCGTGAGAAAAATCTGGTTATGTTAAATTGACGCCCAAATTGCTAAAATATAGCGGGAGTCAAATTGTACGTCCAATTTCTGTTTTTTGCGATAAAATCCAGAGATGGCTTGTCAGTGATAATGTTCAGGCTTCGTAAGGATTAGAATGGTATGTTTTCAGTTAATATTATATAGAAGGTTTTGGATTCCGAAATTTTCAAAATTACACTCATTTTTACCTAAGAAGTGAATAATGAACGGAAAAAGCTGATTAATGTCGAACTTGAATGTGTATATTTATTGTTCAGCAAGCATTCAGTAAATCAATTTTTCTTTTTATTCTCCTACAAAATAGATTGGTAAAATTGCAACATTAAAATCAGAATAGTTAAAATACTCATCTAATTTGCCAATATATTGATTGATAAAAAATAAGTATGAATGGATTTACTCCTTTTAGCTTTTACGCTTACGCTTCTGGAAAGAATAGTTAGTCTTTCAAAAGTCTCCATTTCCCCTCCAAAATTCATAATCTCGCCCAATCTGGTGTATTGGTGCTATTGATTATCATATTTGTAAACTACAGGTTAACTTGCTAAGGCAGCGTTATTTAAAGAAAAAGTAATTCATGTTTTACGTTCCAACTTCTAACTTTTTCTTGCATCATGTATTTCTTGTTATAAATGTCCCAAATATTTCAATAGTTTCCTATTTTTCAGGATATGAAGGACGTAATATTTGAATTCATAAATTTTCTCTACTAAGAAGAGCACTCCTTGTATTGAAAATTGTAGTAAATTTGATAAAACAGTCGTTTATGAATAGTGAAAACACTGGCAATCATTGACTAGAATCCTCGGAAGGGAATTTCCCGATTCACATTTGAAAGAAATTTTCCAGTTATGTGTGGAATGTAATTACTTTCTTATCCGTATATATGGAATGTAATTCTTATCTTATGAATTTCAACCACGTAGGAGATGAAAGATTGTTAATGTGTGCTGTAAATGACGTTAATTCACCCAAAAACATGTTCTATCGACTGCCGGTGTAGGAGGCACGGAGCACTTAACCGGTAGGGAGCACTGTACAGTGAGCCCTACCTGCAGGTGATGTTCACTGTACAGTGAGCCTCGCCTAGGTAACATTCACTGATCCTAGGTAGCAATCACTTAACATAAAGAATACGGAGCGGTACTCATCGCGCGCACCTCAACCCCAAGTTTTCTACGGGTGTGCACTCTGCACTAGACTATGTAGGTAACACAGACAAAATAATAAAAATATTTTATGAATTACAGTTATTTTCATATATATTTCTTTCAAAAATTCGTTTATGGTACCTTCCATTACGATAGAACGTTGAAATATACGGAGTCGTTAGAAGATGCAGTTTCCTATCGAATGGGGTAAGGAGTTTCGTCCTAGTGACCCCAGGTTCGATGCTAGGACAATTCGTATAAACGAATTTTCAAAAATTAGTTTAGGGTATTTTCCGTTAAGATAATGAGTTGAATTTCGGGACATCGATAGAATATACAGATTTTTATCGTATGCCGTAAAGATTTTTACCCTAGTGGTCACAGGTTCGATGCTAGGACGCAACTATTTGCGCCCATAAGGGATATACAGGAAGTATTTTTCAAAATTTCTTTTTGGCCACTTACCGAAAAGCGAAATTGCTTTAATTCGGCAAAGGAAGAGTATTTGTGGTTGTGTTTCATATCCAAGCTTAAGAACTGCTAAACCAATACTTGGTTCGACACCAAGGCGGATTAAGTTTTTCTCCGTAAGAAATGTACA
The DNA here is from genome assembly GCA_000376725.2 of Ladona fulva. Classification (NCBI taxonomy): domain Eukaryota; kingdom Metazoa; phylum Arthropoda; class Insecta; order Odonata; family Libellulidae; genus Ladona; species Ladona fulva. Next base: position 427,874 of record KZ308342.1, on the reverse strand, counting down.
AGAAACTCTGATAGTAATTTGAGGTACTTCCGGATACGATTTCTTCATCAAAGCCAAACGATACCGATGGTTACTAGAGAAATTTTAAAACCGTAAAATAATGGAATTCTACCATAAGTTTACTTGGTTTGATGACAGGACGTATGAAATTTCTCCTATACGGTTTACTTGGAGTGGCTTTTTATAATAATTTCAAAACGCTTTCCGAAAAACAAAATTGCTAAAATTCGGAATTGGATAGAAGTAATGAGTCTAGCTCATATATAAGTTTACGAACTTCTAAACTGATCATTGGTTGGATGCCAGGGCACGTTAATTTTTACTCCATAAAGAATGTACAGACAATTCGGATCATATTTTGAGCTGATTACAGTTTCGATTTTGCCTTTATAATTGATTGTTAGTTTATTAAGCGGCATCTAAACCGTAATAGGATTGGCCATATAACGGAAATGCATCGGCGTATGGCAGTGGGTGTAATATTATCTTTCTTTTTTAGCGGTGCATGGCATGCGGTGTACAGGCGAAGTAGGGCAGGCGGTGTATGGAACACGGAGTATTGATGGCAGTGTACTGCAGTAGGTGTACGACAGGTGGTGTATGGCAGTCGGTTAATGGTAGGCGGTGTATGGCAGGTGGTGTATGTATGGCGGTGTGCGGCAGTAGGTGTATGGCAAGCGGTGTATGTCAGTCGGTGTATGGCAGGCGGTGTGTGGCAGGCGGTGTATGGCAGGCGGTGTATGGCAGGCGGTGTATGGCAGGTGGTGTATGGCAGG
>KZ308342.1:405111-421097 GCA_000376725.2 Ladona fulva | reverse complement strand
ATTCGTTTTGTTGGATTTAAATTACACGGTTTACTTATAATTTAAAATATTATGTATGAAGATATGTATATATATTTATTTATTTATGTATATATATGTGTGTGTGTGTGTGTGTGTATGTATATGGTATAAGGATTGTATCTTCATTTTATACACTCATTCGTACCTTTGGATTTTTTTTTAAAAATACACTTCTTTTATACTTCGAGAGTAGAATTAAACGTCATCTTTATAAAAATATTATGAAATATTCCCCTTATTAACTATATAGACAACAGAATAAATGTGTCTGTAACGCTAATTCTATTAAAAATATGTTTTTTGATAGGAATTAGAATTGGATGGTAAAGATTAGCGGTGGTGCTCAATCACCTGCTATTTGATTTTGACCTTGTCTAAAAGTCTGAAGGGTGCGTAAATGTATATTCATTTCAAAGAGGATGTCAATTGCATTCATATATTATGATCCCAAAGTTAGAATCTTTATTTCAGAAAATAGAAGATGATAGGGAAAAATTTAAATTCTGATGTTGTGATAAAATGGTTTCAAAGAGAATCCTAGTGAATGAGGTGAAGGTTTGTAGGAGCAAAACTGATACAAAAGTTAGTTGCTTTGAAAATGGAAGAGAATGATGTGGAGAATTAGAAAAAATAGGAAAACAAGGAAATCGTAATCTTAAAAGGGGATAAAATATGTTATTTGTATCGTTTATATTGAAATGAAATTCATTGAATTGAAATTTGTGTTTTGGACTCAGCGTAACTTCTACTACTGTAATCAAATCACTAATTTTTGAACATTCCTTCAATGTGCAGACAAACAGATTTCCTATACGGAATAATGTCGGATATTGATAGGATATATTAAAAGATAGGATTGCCAATTTTTATGATTTTGATTGCTTTTAGATTTGATGACCTCTTTACATGACCTCTTTACATGCCTTCTTAGATCGGAAAATTATATATTAAAAATACAATAAAAGGTTTAATTGCATCTTAGGTACATTAATCTTATGCCCTTGATTAACTGCACTCATTATGAAAGGGGAACACTTATATATTTCTCACCTTATTTGACGAACACAGCCTGCTTCTAGATTTGCTGAACTTGAACTTATTGGGCATTCTGAGTCAGTTTTAATGAACGCAAACTCCAGACCTTTACACAATTCGGTATGATTTCTGTCGATTGAATGGTACGCATTTTCTTGCGATGAGGCATCACATATTGCGCCGATTCGCGTTCTGTTCCTCCGCAGTCTTAATTACCTGATTCAGTGTACACTGCGAAAGCTCTGCCGGAGAAGTACATTACAGAAAGCTGGATAATTAGATTGGTATCAGCACCAGATAGCCGGGTTTTATTTTGCCACGATCATAGAGTTACGAAATTGTTAGATTTAAGCCTGATAGGGTAATTGTGGTTAAATTAATTTCAGAGATTTGTAGTTGGATATTGCTCCTATATTGTATGTGATTGTGAAAAATTGGGAAACAGTAATGTTTTCCTGAGAAAGTCTGGAGAAAAAAGTAGTTTAAAAGAAAATAAGTTTACTCGTCGTCGAAACTAAAACCGTTAGTCTAATTCTTGACATTATACTTCATGACTTATACATCTTATATCAAAATTAATTATTTTCTTCAGGACGAGCGATGAGGGTATGTAATCAGCCACATTGCGTATGTTGAACCCAGTCATATTTTACCTGATATAGATACTAATACAAGACTAATTAAAATTGTTCTATGAAGTAGAATTTTAGCTTCATGAATGGTTCCTTAAAATACTCAACAGAGCATATATTTTAATTTATAGAATTATGAAAATATATTTCGTCTTTCACGATAGATGCAAGTCATAAAGACAGTCCAAATTTCATTTTTAGAGTCATATTGCTCTAGAAAAATCTTCTCTGCGACACAGTACTCGACAAAGTATTATTTAAAAGGAGAAATGGAAGAAATTGACTTTTTAATTTAAAAGAATTTGAAGAGAAATGACTTTTTTTATGACTGTGACACGACTACAATACCGTAGTATTGCAAACTGTATAAATCCACTCCGTTTTATGTGCTCAGCACGTCGAGATACACTGTAAACTTATAATACCTGATCTGCGTTTGGGAAATAAGATCTTGCTGTAATCATTCGCAAAGATACTAAAACATCAAATTTAAAATTCTTATACTTATCGATATTACTTTGTAAAATTTTCACCAATTTCACTATCTGGATCTTCTTTTGAAAACCGACAGAAATCGTGTCGTTGTTCATTTGCAAAATAATTGACTTTTTGCGTCGCATGAAATTTGATTTTGAATGCGGCAAGGACTCGAATAATTATCAGCGAAAAGAGAGAAAAAGGTTTTACGGACTCGCGTACGAATGGGAAACCGGACTAACGAACTGCAAGAGTTTCAGAAAATTGCTCGCTATAATGAAATTTCGTTAAAGGGATATAATTGCTTATGGTATAAGGCCTTTTATCCAATTACCAAGCATGGCTCCCTTCGCATCTGCGAATTGAATAGAGGTTAACGATGATAGTCTGGAAGCACCTTTTACAGCTGTCTGCTGCTCTTTTGAAACTAAGTGCAGCTAAGCCGCTGCTTCAAAAGGATTCACCATAAAAGGCAGATTTTACTACTTATTGTCAGTTTTACTTTTTGAATATTTTAAAACGGGCCGGTTTGACTCATCGGAAGTGTTGGAATTCCGTGCTTTTACTGATTAACAATCATAAGTTACCCACATTGCAGCAGTTTTAAGTAATAAGGCTTTTTCGTACCGATTAGCTAGAAATTTTAACGTCAAAACGAATTCCAAAAACATCACCTTTGTTAGCTTTGTACACGAACCTGTCGCCTTCGGAGCTAAACGCCAATCTTCTCTTGGTTTGATGAATAAATTCACGGGCACGAAGGTTTAAATTGTGTTTTCAAAATTGAAGGCCCTCGCAAGAATTTAATAAAGGCACATATTTCTCTGCGAGAAAATAAGTAACTGTCTCGAGGCTGATACCTTTCCGTCGGAATACCGAAATTTTTTCATAGCTAAGGTTATTACAGAGGTTTTAACGTATCAAGGCAGAAATCAATTTATTATTCAAGAGGACATCTGTCGAAGGATAAATATAATTGAAAATTCGAGTCTTAGGCTACATATTAAATCGCTCCTTCACGGAGTGTATCCTCAAGGTCTTTCCGAAGAAAGCAAGCGGAAATTCAATCAGAACTCTGCGACGCTGAACTATTTTATATTTTATAGATCCCTTAAAATTGCGTTAAGTTAAGAAAGACGATTTGAAAATAATTCACCGGCATGGGTATTGGCCTAGATACTCAATACCGACTCGTTTCGTGGGATATTATTCCCAAATCCTCTCTCTATTAAAAAAAGAACCTTCCCCGCATCTCCACTCAAATTACAACCCCCTAAGCGGTGTGGTTATTAACTTTTCAGTCAATTTGAGCCCGCTCGGCCCCTCCAATGCTTATTTTGACGATTTTGACTTCCCGTTCTTTTTACTTACTGCTTCTCTTCCACCCATCCCCATTCCTGCCAAACCTTTTACAACTCTCCTTCCTTCCCTTCATCACCCCTTTCCTTCGCAAAGTTTCCTAATACCATTTCGATTCCTCAAGGAACGCAGAATCCCATTCACTCAAATTAGACTTCGCGGTACTTTGGAGAATTCCCCCCCTTCGTCTCGAAGCAGACGGTCTGCCAACCTTCGAAATGAAATTTCGCCATCATCATCATCATTCGCTGCAGACGTATTTCCGCACCGTGCACTGTCACGAAATGATTCATCGCTCGATGCCTTCGATTAAACGCATCCCGAAACCACTTTTGTAGAACGCGGGTCATTTTTTGCAAAGCGAAAATAGAGGATCGGAAGAGGAATTTTCGTATCTCTGCTGCCCATCTCATTTGGGAAATTGTCATCGCACCGTAGGATTTTAGGAACTGAATAGGAGCTGATCGAGATTAGATTGGAAATTTCGAGAAATAATAGGCAACTATTCTACTATTAACTACCTATTTCGGAAAACCAATGACTTGTGAGAAATAGTCGTTGCAAATTAATAGTGCGATTGGTTGATTGCCTTTTTGGAACGTGATTATGGATTATTACAGGGAGGCTGCAATATCTAATCCTTGAATAGATGTCAATTTCTTGGAAGTTCTTGTTGTTGCAAGGGATGAGCCCGGATGCATATCCTTAGATGAATTTGGCGGCTGTCTCTTAAATTGGGACGGGTTCACAACGTTACAGTAACAAATTATTATAATGTTATAATGACATTATAGTAATAAGAAATCCTTAAGTATACCTTGAAAATTCATACCTATAGCGAACAGACGGCTACCATTTAAAAGTCTGTAAATTTTCCTGCCGCTTTTTAATACTTCCCAAGCAAAGTATCTCTTGCTTTCACGGCGTATGGCTTGTGTGATATTTTCTCTAGATTTCACATACTTTAATAGAAGAGTGTACTTATTTAACTCTCATTAACTGTACCCCTGGATTAGCTTACCGTACCCCCTGAGGATAAGAGTGCCTCAGGTGCTAGCCATTTCCCTGATTCGTAGCTGGAAATTAAAGTGGGTTGAATTTGACGTACTCTTTGAAATATAAAATTTATATGTTCAACCGTGGTTTCCTGGAACTCAACATATATCTTAAAAGAAAGAATACTTCGTATTATCCCTAACATTTACTAATTTTGTCAGTGTGTTGACATCCTCAGGTATGTCAATGAAGATGTCAACTCATTGATAACGTTGATCTTTGAAATATGTTTTTACTGATCTTGAAAGATTTGTTTCAGTTTCTAAAATTTACATCTAATAGGTTATTTGTATCTGTCTTTACTATCTCAATCTTGTTTGCCGATGTAATAATCTGAATTCAGATTATGTATAAAATGTCTTTGATAATGACATTCAACTTGGTCATTTCTTATTGAATACTATGAAAAAGGTCACGCATTGGTCATGCTGCTGATTTCACGCGGACTTATTCCGCTGATATCATGTCGTTTGGTTAAGAAAGCAATTGCAGGTTCGCCTTTCCTCTCTCCTTATCTTGATTAGTATGCGTCATTCATCTCCAAAGCTTTTGGAGGCTTATTTTGAAAAGGCTGAGAATTCAACCATCATTTGAGCTGACGAATTCACAGACAGTGGAAAACACATAAAATAATATTATTAAGTTTAAGACTCTCTCTTTTATGCTATTTAATACATATTAAGTCTGACCTCGTTCAAAAATCATTGGATCGACTATTATGTCTTTAATATCTCAGCACGAGGAATATCATTACGACAGAAAAATATTTCACTGTAAGTAATCGCGAAAACATTATCAAATTATCGAAAGAAAAACTTTGTAAGTTCCACACAGATTTTAATTGGCAATTGATTTCATTATCAAATTCCTTTTTATTGCTATCAGAAAAATCAGTNTGGAAAGTGGTGTATGTATGGCGGTGTGCGGCAGTAGGTGTATGGCAAGCGGTGTATGGCAGTAGGTGTATGGCAGTCGGTATATTTACTGCTTTCTTAATCTATTCTATATGCTATTTTCCAAATTGGTTTTTTCTTAGGAATAGATTTTGATTTATAAGTCGTCAGAAGTAGCCACTGGTATGGCAGGGGGTGTATAATGCCTTAGCTTATCTATCCTATATTAAACTTGCAGTATGCAAGCTTTTCTTATTATTAAATCTCTACCCCGCGCAGATAATGGACTAATTGATTATCTCCCTTACTGTCCCCAGTTCGTCTCCAGATAAGTCAAAGTATATCTATAAGAAACGCATTTAAAGTTCACTATTGTTGCTTACAGAGTTTTTATCATTTGAAACATTACATTAGAAAGGATAGCCGTACAAAATCGAGACAAGCACAAAATAAAGGAAAGTGAATGATTTTTTTAATTTTGCCATGGAACTTTGATTTAGGTCCAAAAATGCGAATATTTTGGTTAAATACACTAACATTTTGTGAGAATTTGTTGTTGTAAACAACCGGGTCCCCTGACAATCAAACCAATTGTTGAATCCGATCTCATGTATTTTCATTCACTTTTATCACTTGCAGGGTTTCTTTCTTTCAGAAAATATAATTTAAAGAATAGTTGCTGGAAATAAAGACGCGCACCATAGCAAGGAATATTGATTAAAGTTTCTTTTATTGGTCGTCGAATTTGTTTTCTGTTCGCAATTGGGAGAATTCTGCTGAAATGAAGTAAAACTTTTTACATTTTTAAGGTAATAAATAAAAATGACGTATTTGTGTTTTGTTGAATCTGAGCTTATACATTTTTATATAGGTAATAATACATGTGGAATTGAGACACATTTAAAATACATGGAAAGAATTAATGTTAAACTATATGAAGAGGGAAAAATTCTGAGATATTAGCATTTGCAGTGTTGAATGATTTGTATTGACAAATCGTATGGAAATATGCGATCATTTAGAAATCTTTCCGCTCATTTTCGTCAACAGGGTTTCAAAATGATGAAGATTCTAAATATCCTNATCTTTGAAATATGTTTTTACTGATCTTGAAAGATTTGTTTCAGTTTCTAAAATTTACATCTAATAGGTTATTTGTATCTGTCTTTACTATCTCAATCTTGTTTGCCGATGTAATAATCTGAATTCAGATTATGTATAAAATGTCTTTGATAATGACATTCAACTTGGTCATTCCTTATTGAATACTATGAAAAAGGTCACGCATTGGTCGTGCTGCTGATTTCACGCGGACTTATTCCGCTGATATCATGTCGTTTGGTTAAGAAAGCAATTGCAGGTTCGCCTTTCCTCTCTCCTTATCTTGATTAGTATGCGTCATTCATCTCCAAAGCTTTTGGAGGCTTATTTTGAAAAGGCTGAGAATTCAACCATCATTTGAGCTGACGAATTCACAGACGAACAGTGGAAAACACATAAAATAATATTATTAAGTTTAAGACTCTCTTTTATGCTATTTAATACATATTAAGTCTGACCTCGTTCAAAAATCATTGGATCGACTATTATGTCTTTAATATCTCAGCACGAGGAATATCATTACGACAGAAAAATATTTCACTGTAAGTAATCGCGAAAACATTATCAAATTATCGAAAGAAAAACTTTGTAAGTTCCACACAGATTTTAGTTGGCAATTGATTTCATTATCAAATTCCTTTTTATTGCTATCAGAAAAATCAGTCGGAATGCCCACCAATTAACAATTTCACCTCCTTTTTAAATTCAGTTTGTTTATTTTCATGACATTATTGGTAACATAAGTATGAGTAAATAATTTAATAAATGATATACCTTATAAATGCAATTTTTATTCTCCTGCAAGGAAATTCCGTTGCTTATCAGATCGAGTTTTGAAAACATGAATGCATTAAGTCTTAAATGATTGTGGTGGAGAAGCATCTGTGTAAACGAGTTACAACATTAATATTTATAATATATACTAACAATAAAAATTTCGTAATTTCGAATTTTTAGTGACGAAAATTTGACCACTTCTGTACTTTGATGAATAGCTTTTGAAGAAAGTTCCCATTTGGGTTCATCATTATTGGCTAGGGGTTATTCATTCTCAGTTTCCACGTTTTAATTCGTTATTTACTCGTATAAACTACCCGAGCTTGTCACAAAGCGATGTTTGTGGTAGCGTTTCGGGGTCAATGAATTAGTTCGTATCTTAGAAAGCCCATAAAGGACGGAATTGCTCCATGGGCGAGGAAGGTTCGTGACGAAGACTAGTCCTCGGGCGCCGAAGTTAACTGAAGTTAAAAACCAGTGGCTGAGTTCTGACTCAACGTCCACAAAATTTACCGCGCCTTTGAAGGCAATTTTTTTCTTTCGGTTACTCTTTTAAGAAGAGGACAAAGTTTTTTGATTTTAGATGCAGTTATGAGGGTATCTTCGAGTTCCGACGACTGACGTACTGTTCCTTATAAACGAAAGAAGCAATTTCCACTTATTTTTAGTAGACATCATGTTTTTCCATCTTGATCTTTTGTTGAAACTTGTCTCACCGAAGAAGCCAGAGGTATTACCAAAAACTACCGAGTTTTAACTCATCGTTTTAGGAAAAAGAATATTTAAATTTTATAATTTAAATGTACAGTTTGGCGAAGTATCATATATGTTTAGGTGAACTTTGGAATATTTAAAATAAGAAATACATAAAATTGGAGGAAGAGGCATTCCAGTATCAGAATCTTGATAATCCTGACGTCTAATTCAAATATTGGGATTTTATATTTCCAAATTTAGGTATTCATTAAATTTTCCAAATAAAAACCTCCGAAATTGCTCCTCTAATTTGTTTGTGTTTTCCCTCGTGGCATAAACAAGAACAAGAGCCAGCCAAAGGAATACCTATAACCCCATTTTCTCTTAGCATGTATTACAATTTCCACTTTTCTTGAACTCCATTCTTATTCATAACTGAACGAGTACTGCGAGTCAGCCGTTCTAGAGAGCAGTCCTTTTAAATTCAACCGAAAGGAAAGTATCGTCAAACGAAATCCTTTACTGTTTACTTTCCCTCGAGAATCGGAGGTTCATTCACCGCAGGCGCCCTCATTTACTTTGAGCGTCGAGCAGTAGAATTTCAGCCTCTCGCATTTACTACTACTGATAAGGGTAATTGTGAAGCCGAGATTTCATTTCTAACTTCCTCACTTTTCACTCCACTCTTAATTGTGGCAGCAAATATACCTTAAGGTATTAAAAATTTCTTTTTATAAACTTCCTCATTTACTTCGACTACTTAAACGCTACAAATTCACTGAGCCTACTTTGAGCCATTCCTGTTTTGCTAATAAATTTCCCCATTTTCAGAATGTTTTCTTTACTTCATTTAAACGTTACCCTCAACTGAGAGACTTTTGCCCCGTCTCCTTCTTTCGCTACTCCTCTATTTTTTCTTGCAGAGTTGCCGGAATCTTGGCCTTAAGTCTTTGGGATTTCACTTCTTGTTTGTCTTCTTGAATGATCTTGTTAGTCTTTAAATTTCCATTTCGTTTTCATTTCCTTGTCCCTTACAAAGTAAAGCTCCTCGTTCAATTTCTGTGGAAATATTATTCTTCGACCTCTTTTAATTTGAACTTTCAAATAAAGTAGATGCCTTTATAAAGAAAATATCCCGGGTCTCAAATAACGGCTCTGGCAACTGTAATAATTTTAATTATTTACATGAGGATGCAATCGTCAAAACAAGACATGCTCAACGTCCGGAGAGAGTATTTCCAGAATCCCAGTTTCTAGATTACTTGGGCCTTTTCCAAGATTTACCCATATCATACATTGCGAGACGTTTCATTTGACATCAGTAACAATTCATATGGTAAATAGATGCATCTCATTCCCCATTTTACAAAATATTACGAAAGCGAGTAAGATGATTTTTGATTACATTAAAAACACAAAAAAGATCTAAATTTGAGTTTAACTACACATAGTTGCTTTGCTAATTGCCATTATACTAAATTTATCATCAAATTTATTTAGCGTGAAATTATGGATCTAGTGTAAGAAGTGGGTGAAATTTTATGAGAAAATTCTGTTCTCAATGAAGCGACGAAATTTGAGGTTAAACCTTCAGCCGTAAACTGCAGACAATGTTATAGACCTCAATTTGATTTCGTCACTTTAGCGTTGAAGTATCGGTAAGAATTGTATTGATTTTTCACTCCCATAACTTTGGGGATGAATTTATAACTGAACGGAAATTATCTGGTTTCATTAAAACTCAGTATGGTGGTATAATTATATACTTGTTATTTTGAATGATACCTTTTAAATTATAAATGATCAGAAGTACTAAATTTCTGAATGATCATTTTCTCATTTATTTCTGTTTAATTGTTTTAGTATTAATTAATTAAGATTTACGAAGTAATGTAAAATTAGCTATAACAATTTTCAGTAATTGTGTGTATTTATAAATTATAAATAGAGAATATCGGTTGATGATGTGTAATTAACAGGGAAAAGTTGATATTATGAGAGATTTTCAGGAAATTTCTTCTGATTTATATCAATAAATTATTAAGCCATTAGCCAATCTTATTTGATAGTGAAGAACGGCAAAGAAGTAGATTGGATGCTAATATGGGTAGGAGATTTTAATATTCATTAAAATAATATTTAATCAGTGAAATTAATATCATGTTACATATAATCTTCGAAATAAATTTCAATTATTTGGTCCTCTGTACAAATTATATGACGTCCACCATTTCAAATTTGGTTTAATCAAACTCATTTGTTTACTGCTACACTCATTAAGGTAAGAAAAACTTTAATGAGACTTACTCTAAGTTAATAAAATTAAATATACAGTTTCTTCATTTTACCTACATGCAAAAGCTCGTAAATGACATTTTTCTAAAAATCTTCAAAAGAATGATAAAATTACTATTTCCAATTTTAGCAATAAAACAATGCGAGGAAAAGGACATTTAGTCTAACTAGACTAGATCTAATCTAACCAAATTTTCGGGTGCTTGGAAAAACAAGCCGTTCCCTTGACAAACGGATAGATAAAAACTCGATCGATGCCTACCCACGTAATTACCCTAAAAGAATACGCTGGTAATCTAAGCTTGAGGAGAATTAATAGTGAAAATTGACTGGATTATTTTATTGCTAAAACTGAAAATATGAATTTTGGCACCCGGAAATTTGGTCCGCGGTGATTTGATCCCACGACAATGTGGTCCGCGGCGACTGTGTGTAACGATGATTTACTAACACTTGATAAAGTGGTTCTGGACAAGGCTGAGATTTATAATTAATAATCCATAATTAATTGGAATTATCTTCCTGTTTCCATTTAAGTAATTGTTCTTAGTCATATCTTGACAGAATAAATATATTAAAATCTCTTTCCCCTTTTCATTAAAGAAACATAGTTAATATTCCTCCAAAATTTTTGATATGAACGTTTGCCTTTTAGCATCATAAATTTGTTACTGTAAATGTCTAAGAAAGTTCAGATAAGAAAGGACGATGAGGGTAATGAAACCGCAATTTCCTCCAACCAACTCCATCATACAAACATTATGCATTGTTTATTCGTCATCTGTACAACGGCACGAGTGGTTTGATACCCATTACTCTGCCTAATCACATTTATATGTAACATACTCCCTCTCCCACCCCCACCCCTCCTTCCACTCCGCCTTACAAATAACCATAATTTCCGTTTGTCCATTTGAGTAATCTTAATGTAAATAACTGCCAGGAGATTAATAGCGAACGTCAGCATCCGGAATTTGCCTACCCCGCTCTTCTTCTCCCAATGACTTCGATAACATTATCCTTTTAGCAAAATAAATTTGTTAATATCAATTTATATGGTTATTTGAAGCCTCTCTTTCTAATTTGCCCTTTACATTAATCATCTTTTTCGATTTCTCCTGATCGATATTTATCTCTGAAACAACACTCATTTATCACGGAATGCGTAATCCCTGCGTATGAGACTTGAATTTAAACATCAAACATATTTTTGTTATATATTTACGTCCGGATAACAGTTTTTCCTCCCCTATTGCACGCTCCGATTCCAGTAAGGCATACTTCTAAATATTGCTTAACAAAAGGTTAAATACTCCCAAAATTATTGCAGTCTATCCAGAAATAACAATAACAATTAATTATGACAAATCTCAGCCTTGCCTAACAACCAATTTATCGCGTGTCGTTACTAAATCATCGTAGCACCCAGTCGCCGAGGACCAAGAGGACCGTCAAGCAAGACGGGACTTAATTTAGTTTAAAAATATATCTATTTTCGTATATATCTGGTCCTCCTAAGAACAAAAAAATTCTGCCGTAAGATCATAATAACTCATTATTTCTTATCANTCTCGATATCCATCTTCTCAGTGTGTTTTTCTTTTCAGTTACGAAATGTGGTTTTATGAAACGTCCGGGATCTCATAAAACGTTCGCCTTGACATACAGAAACCATTACCAAATTTATCATATCCTTTGGTGTACCATTTGCTGATACGTATGCTGCAGATTATACGAAGATTACCACATTTTTATGCTCAGCAAATTATAGCAAATGACAAGTTTTTGCCATTTCTTGTCATAATTCGCGATTATGCAGGATATACGTAGATAAGCCCTGAAGGATAGTATAGATACTAGGAATTAAGTTACTTGAAGTACCGTTTTCAAGTCATGAAAGCCTACTTTACGTAAATTTCTTATAAAAATTATAAGAACTGATTATCCCCGTGCACTTATATGGAATAATTCATGAAATCAACATTCAACAATGGCCTTCGCCGTCTAAGGGATGGGTTGTTTATTTCCCAAACATTTTACGAAATTTCCGTGTGTTTTATCGAAATCCTCGAAACATCGGATTTATATCAATATTTCACGATTAAAATAAGAATATATGATCATTTTCCTTTCTTTATACACGTCTCAATTTCGTAGGACTATTGTTTCTAATTTAATTTTGTAAAAGAAAGAACCTCTGCAGGTAACGAAAACCTATTTTACACACATTTCTTATGGAAAAGTATACTAACTGATTATCCCCATGCATTTGTATGGGAAAACTCATGAAATCAATGCCCAACAATCGCTTTGGTCGTCAAAGGGATGGGTTGTTTATTTCCGAAAAAACTTTACAAATTTTCCTTCCATTTATCAAAGTTCTCGCAATTTCGAAATTATATGAATGATTCACGACTAAAATAAGATTCTATGATTATTTTCCATTCTTGTGACACATGTCTCAATTCATAGGATCATTGTTTCTAATTTAATTTTGTAAAAGAAACGACCTCTGCAAGTCATGAAAACGTATGTACGTACATCTCCTATAGAAACGTACGTTTTCTGCTCCTGGTTTCGAACCCGGGCCTTTACAGAGATAAAAATAGTTTTCGTGGGGGCTTCAGCATCGTAGAAACACAATGCAGTTTGTTTCAGATTTTTAAGTCAAGCCGTTTCTGAGATAAATAGGGGGACGAACAGACGGACAGACGGATGGACGGACGGACGGACAGACATTTGCTTTTTATATATATGATCTGTTTTTCTTTTGGTTATTTACCTTAGTTTCGTCAAATTCGTAATACCATCGCTTCTAATTTAATTTTGCATATGAAATGAAGCCTTCAAACAGTTAACTCAATAGTTAAGTTAATATAACTTGTTCCTCCTCATTTATACAAAGTGTTGGTATACCGTATTTAATATAGTACGAAATTAAGTGTTAGTGATTAGCATTTTTACTCATTTGCGTTTAAACATCTCAGAACACGACACATTAATTGATAATTTCGGTCAAACTAACAGCTACACCTTCAATGAATGACTGCTACCAGTCTAGATGCCTATTTGTATTCATAGAATATAAATAAATAAAATAAAGAGCAACGATTGATTTCTTTTATATGAATTTCAACTATTTCAACTTTTTCAACGTTATTCAACACTAGATTCTATTTTTCAAAGAATATCTAAAGAGAAGCGGATGAGAAGAAAGCCTTAATCTACCGGGATTCGGACCCGGATCCTTCACTCACCGGGCAGTTGCTTCTTTTACAGTATCCGTTAAAAAACTAATATTATCACAATAAAATGCATTCGATATGGCATAATTCGTTTCCGCTGACAAATATAATGCAGTTACATGTTATTGGTGACCTCAGCACTTTGTATTAACATATTAGCTATAAAATATTAGCGTAACAGGGTTCCGTTATAATAGCAAAGCTTCATAATAGCGTATTTCCTGCAGAACAACAAAACTCATCTTTACCTTTCCTGTGAACTCAAAGAATATTTCATTCTAAACGAGAATGGGATCGGAAGGCAGGAGAGTTCGTCAGATAAACGGCACTCCTGAATTGCAAAACTTGAAACAAAATTTTGAAGGATTCCCATATCAATCATTTCCTTCACTTTATTCTAATTACTTAATTACTCTGGTATTGAAGCATGTGTCACAGCAAGATAGTTGGTACTTTTCAGATTTTTGAAGTTTTTACGTCGTCCTTTATTCTAATATATTGCCACTGTCCCTCTCCCCTTAATCAGCGACTACCAGTTATGAATGATAACAAACAAGGCATCTTCACGTGTAATCAAAGATGGAGGCCGCGAATGTCATCAGGTCATTTCCGTGACAAGATATACCACTCAGGCAATTAACCTTTCCTTTATGGCTTCCTCGCCACCGGAAAAACCTAATATTTCGACGCGGAAAAACAAGAAAAAGTATTTTTTAAATCGCTTTCCTGCCCCAACACATCAGTTGTTATGATGGCCGAGTAAAACGCATGCGGGTGGAATAAAAATTACTCCTTTCACGCTTTTGCTTTTTTTCTCTTTCGTTCTCCTCAAACTCTTGTACCTTCGATTCCGCTCCTTGTTTGCAAAGGATTCCGTGATACTTCCTTCCTCCGAAATATTTATAACGTCACGCATATTACAATTAGGAAATATTGTAATTTCTGTTTGATATCATCAACAATCCTTCTTTATGTAATGCATGTATTATTTTCATTTTCATTAACTAGGCATTATGTTTAAAAGTTACGTTCTTTGTAATTCAGTACATATCTTCTTGCTTATTCAGCAAATGCGCGGAGAATGAATCATTTCCTGACTTCGAGAGAAGACTACATTGCTCCTATCCTCAATCTACATTCGTTAATATAATTCGTTCCGGAATCACATTCATTAGCCAAGATCTTGGCTAGTTGAAACGTGATAAACACATAAACAACTTCTTTTTGTTAGTGGATAACCCCATGTGATGCGGTCAGCTCATTTCTTTGCCGCACATATAGACGGGAAAGATAAGATACTGGAATGGCCTGACCGTTCATGTTTTTTCTTTATATGAGCGCGTGTATCCGCTAAATATTCTCTTTCCGAATTGATGTTCGTTAGCCGATTCCGGAAACCAGCGAAATAAATCTTCGTAAACCGAAAAAGCAAGGTCACTTGCTAGCCGAGGTATCAATGTATTTTGGATCCAAAAATTTGTTTAATTAGTATTAACATTTTATAGAAAAATAACACACACAATTATAACATTCTGATTACTCCTGAATGTTGTTAAAGGAGAATTAGTAAAATTTATATCTCAAATACAACATTACATTGGCTATTTCCACGTATCAAAACCTTTCTTGTATTGATTTATATTTTTCCTATATATATATTTACCGATAGCATATTTCTAAATTTCTGGAGACATTTTTTACACAGTGATTGTCCATTTACAGCAGGAAGGGTATTAAACAGGTGATAGTGATAAATCATGTAGTATCATATTGGCAAAGATTGAAAATACTTTTGGCTTGGGACGTGGACGTTAGTGTTCGGGCTGAGATGAGTTTAAAATATTAGGAATTAAAAGTGTTTCAATGCTTTTCGGCTATAATATTTTGTATTAGTGTACAGGGAAATTACGTAAAAGATTAAGAGGATAATGATGGACAGAAATGCTCGTCCGACACCTAAAAGAATGAAAGGTGATACACCGACATATATAATTCTCTACGCACTAAAGAGTTCTTAAAATCAATCCATAATGCATGGGTGGGTAAACCGCTTGCTGTGCTTATAATAATCTGCGTATACATTTTCATTTTCAATTTTATAATTCGAGTATTACCCAAATCCTAGATATCAAATACCTCTGAAAGTTTATATGCTCTTCGTAGATGACAGCAATGGAATATTCACGCTTCAATAGTTTTGAGGTTTAAATGTGGCAAGTTTACATGGATTTTCTGTTTAATCGCATTATTTTAAGTATCATAAATCGATCGTACGTAATCGTGTTATTAACTGTTTTAGCCGTGCTACACAATGAAATAACTCTTGGATTAAACCTTTTGAAAAATTATACTTACTTTTGTTGAGCTACTCATAGCGATATTAAAAAAAATTGTTTAGA
>KZ308342.1:383771-405021 GCA_000376725.2 Ladona fulva | reverse complement strand
TATATATATAACCACAATAAATTCACGTCTTCTTCCATCTTCCCTCGTCTTTATCACGTTATCCGCCTGCCTCCTGCTCTTTCCCGCCCATTCGCCTTCTTGGCAGCCCATTTCGCTCGGCTGAAACCCTTTTCCCTCTTCTCTCTCGTCGAATTGCAATCTCATTCCGCTTCTGAACTCAAATTCGTCATCAATGACACTGGCTTCGGTTTTGCCCTCTCTCGCAACCCTCCAATTTCATCCTCCCTCCGCAATACGTTCGTCTTTTTTTTTGAACGTGCTCACACTGATGAACGAACATTTCTACAATCGCCAAGCGGATGATTTATTGCTACAAAGGTTCTCTGGCGCTGGAAAATTTTCCATCGATTTTCATTTGGTAACTAATTTTTAATTCTTTTCCTGCTTGTATATAGCTGGTCGATTCACGTATTTAAATTTTCTCCTAGCCGGGATTAAAGTGACAAATAAGGAGGTATTCATTTTTTCATCAAAAACGAGAAAGAGGAATGGTTAGAGGGTACCAATGTATGGTATGGATTAATATAGAAGCATTTGTTGTATTTCTTACTTTTAGTTTAGGTGACTAAAAGGGAGTTTGCTAGATTGGTACTCGCAGCTCGTGATCACTATCAGGTTGGTGATTATCATCAAATGAATGTGTATGCTCACTTTATTTCCGAAAATATTTTCGTATTCGATAATCATGTACAAGGATTCAGAATTTCGGAATATTTCAAAATTTAAATAGTTTATTTTCATGTGACATCTAAAAGTGTGTGTATTGACAGTTGTCAATTGACTGTCAATATCGACAATTTTATTGAAAGTTTCGGATCGTAAAAAAGTATAATCTTAATTCGCAAGTTGGGATAGTCAACGATAAAATGGTAAAAGATATTTTATCCACTAGAGGGTCAATAAAAGAAATGCTGGTATAACAAAGATTGATTCCAAGGAGGGAGAGTTTACATTTATTTATAGTTATTTAAGTTTCCAATTGCTATATGGTTAAGCAGAGATAATCTATTTCTGCATAAATCGTTGAATTGTTTCCTCACAAAAAATTAGGTTTGAATCTTAAGCGATATGAAAAAGTTAAAGTGAATCTTACATGTCGCTATTTATCACACTTGTTATTCCTTGGGATCAGCCGCACAGCTTACCGTGCAATGTTAAAAACACCTTTCCTTATCCTAACATATCATTCCGATATAGAGTTTAGAAAACTACATAAGCTTGATAAAGTTCAATTTTGTCCAAAATGTGTCTCACCAGATGTCAATTTGGACAGGATTGGCGTTTTAGCACGCAAAAGCAAAGCACTTATTTGATATAATAAGGAGAACGAAATTGACAAAAAACAAACAAATCTAGTTTTCGTCAACGAAGATTTACTAATTTCCTCATATAACCCTTTCCTTAGAAAAGCAAACAATTTCAGACGCGAAGAAACATTCTTCTCTCAGCTATTAAGGAATGATATTGTTTATGGATAATATTTCAATGAAAGTAAGAAAAACTGTCCATTGCAATACAGTGAAACAGACAAAATAACTCCAATATATATTGAAGCAGTTAAAAAATTTTCTCTCAAAACTTTTAATGGCAAACACACCGGCTTGTCTAAGAAAAGCAGATCTTCATATCCATAGGTAACATAGAACAGAAGGTGAAAAATTTGATGGACAGTAATGAGGTCAGAAGGGTGTACGTAGTCTGGGTCTCGTACAGCTTGTAAAGCAAAGACGCCTGCGCCCAGGGTGCAAAACAGGTATTTGTTTTCGAGTAGCAAGGATGATGAGGAAGCCGAGTATGCAACAAAACAACCTACAACATGCGTGCTAGCAACCTTACTCTAATTAACTGGTAGACGAGATGTAAATCGTCTTAAATTTAGGCCATGTCCATTATTTCTCTCCCTCTAGTAAAATTATGTTGAAATAATAAAATAGCGGATAAAGTAAAGCTTTTCGAAAAAGTGTGATACAGGAACCTGATATGTGTATTCATTATTGTATCATTCGTATTACTTCCAAGTTGGTTGTTCTGCCAGATTTCAAATGAAGTTACGACAAAATGCCAAGCATGAATCTCTTCGATCTTCGAAAATAAAGCTGCGAAGAATGTAGCCGTTTGGCGATGCATATGGAGAAATGGAAGAATTACGTAAAGTACATGTGTAACGCATTTTAAAAAGTACACTAAAGAGAAGACCGTAACCTAGTTTTAATTGTTTTATGATGAAGGGCTTAGATAAAAAGGTAAGTTTTCCAAAGGCCATGCTTCATGATTACCATGTTACATTATTAGCGTATAAATTTTACAAGGATAATAAGTACGTTTTTAGATGGACGAAAGAGAGAGGGAAGACGGAGACGATGCACGGTCACCGAGAGTGGTAAAGACTTTTCAAGAGTGCATTTCCCCGACAATCGTGCATTCGGACCCATAAATCATCTCGCTCTGTTACTTTTTTTATTCCGCTTGCCGGAATTTCTGAATAGGGGGAATCTTTTATTGCCTTGCAGAGGAAGAGGAGAGGAGACAGAGATCTGCATTCGCTGTGTTATTTGCTTCTTTGGTTTCCTAGTAAAAACGTCCCTCCGATCCCCTTATGCTTTTATATTCTTCAGGAAATGCCGACGGATTTTCAGGTGTCCTATATATAGATATTTTTGTTGAAAAAATCTAGGTTACTTTATCGGCCCTCTTTTTGCAGCATAAGAAAGACGTGAAAAATTTGCTCCGGAAGACACCGGAATGAAAATGCGTATTCTGTTCTCCAGCTTGACCGAAAACTTTCGAAAGGACGGCCATTTTTAAATTAAGATGTGCCACGTTCCTAGCTGTCTTTGCGAGGTGTCTGGTGGACTGTTTATCATTAAAATTTCATGTGTGATTCTTCTGCGCGCTTTTGCTGAAATGAGGAATTCTTTGTGCGCCGTAATTATCCCGAAATGCTTTTCTGAGATTAGGAAGCTCTTGCAAAACTTATGCGAATAGTTCCCTATTCCTACTCTAATGAATATGCAGGTGATGTTTTGGGAGATTAAAGCAGGAATTATTCTGAATCACACAAAAATTTAATTAAAACCTCCTAATTCATAATTCATCTTCGTAAAAAACATTTTTTTGCAATAAATTTGAAAAAAATTGCCTTCAACACAAATATTAATCCGCATAATTTGGCATACTTAGGTTGAGAAGTGCAATACATGTTTGATATTTATTGAATTCCTCGATGAAATTTAATTTATATGCGCTATGAAAACATAATATTGGAAGGTACCGTTCACTGAGAGTATTTCATCGCATATTCAAATGAGTCATATTTTTACAATTATTATATCTCAAAATATCTTCAGATCTGATAACAGCTTTTCTTTACATGCTTTTTTGACTTGTTGCTTTGGGTTTTCTGAGATATCTCTTTGCTATTCCAATATAGGAAACATGCGAGAGTGACTGCTCATATAGTTTTCAACGGTGCAGAAGAAGTATTTATGATAAACCTATTGTTAATGAAATTAATTATAAGATGCTAAAATCTTAATTTTCAATGTATTTCCAGCAGTTTACAGAGATTGGTATGTTATATTTAACAGAAGCACCTGAAGTCATAAGAGAATAATTCCAATAAAAGATGTGTCACTTTTCAATGTCGATAGGGGAAGAACATTAATTTAGAGAGAAAATAATCTAGAAAGTATATTGAATAGATTTGTGCGCGAAACAAAAACTGAGATAGTCTTTTGTGAAATAATGCAACTTTTCGACGTGAGAATATATTACCTCTACATAATCATACCTGCAATTAATGTGAATTCATTGACTCAGTAACGTAATAGTGCCGTTAGCCCTCCGCCATTTGCACTGATGTATTCTACGCCATACGGATGTTGTTTTGTTTCAACGTTATTCATCTTTGCGGCGTCAAACACAACATATTTTCAAAGTTATTAACCTCGTGACAGCGAGTAACACTAAGTAATTAATTAGTATTAAGGCAAATCTAATATTGTGGTATCATTAAGAAGGGGCAATTCTTAGTTGGGTTCTTATCAATCAGCTTTTATTGCCTTAAATATACCTCGAATAGAATTATTTTCCCATATACTTAGCAGAGTGTCGAGCGCCATATATATCTTTATCTAGGAAATGATAAATCGCCTTGATAGTAAAAATCTGTCCATCCACTACATGTATGAAAGATAATGGAAGATAATTATGTACTTTGATCTCAGATCTCTTTATAATTTCAAATCTCTTATTTTTCGGGTATGGAATAGTACGAAAAATATTTGAAAATATTGACGAAAATTGGATGCTTTATAAAATACAACGCGCGATTTTCGCTCCAGTATGGGCGGCACTAATGAGGTCGAAAATGTCACGTTAAGGAAAACTCGAGTGACCACAGGAAGTAACTGGTGGGTAACGATTAATGAGGGGTATGCGAAGAGGGAGTGGCAGTGATGAGATCGAAAAGGTGGAGATTAAAGGATATGGGGAGAATGTAAGGTTTGGAAGCCGAGGCGGAGTGGGGTAGAGGATAAGTTTCCACATGCCTTTGAAGGCGCACCGCTTACACGGCACCGAAAGAAGCAGCTCCTAGGACTCGTACCCTCTGGTGAGTTAGCAAAAGGTAGCGAGCAACGGGGTTTGAGGGAGTTGGAAAATTGTAATCTCCGTGGTGAGCGCTGCAACTTGGCAAAGTTTATTCTTTCTTTCATCCCTCAATCCCCTCCACTCAACCGCACCTCACCCCACCCCTCTTCTGCCAGAAATCTTCTTTCTGTACCCCCTTCTCTCCACCTTACTGGAGATAACTCCTCCTCACTCTATAAACTCCGCTCCTCTCTCTTATTCCCCCATTCCTCGTCCAACTTATTACAGTTGCAGAGGAGGGCCACACTGTCACGAGAGACCGCCAGAAGAGACGAATAAAAGTTACGAAAGCCCCAGATATTGTTCCGGTATTAGCGCATGCCTTTCTGGCGGAATGAAGCAAATTTTGATAAGAAAAGAAAAAGGAAGGTTTTCGCTCATTTGACGTTAATTGGCAGAAATTCGGGGTACGCGTTGTCAGCGACGTTCCCCCTTCTGCCGTATTATCTCAACTTTCTTCTTCTCTTCTTTGCGAGTTTTTAATGAAAACTTGGTGAGGAAAAAGACGGAGGCTTGCAAAATCAAATGAAAACAGTTTTTGTGGTAGACATTTTTCTCCGGGAAAATTAAATTGGAAGGGAGTGAGATAAGATCTTCGGACGAGAACCAAATAAATTCGGGAGCTTATTCTCTTGCCGGATTTGGGTTCCAAGTTCGTTACTGCTCTCACGTTAGGCAGATAATTTTCTCAGAGATGTAAGGTGTTCCATTTGAATTTCCTCGTTTTATCCTCAAACTACAAAAAATTATAATTGGCATCACAAATACATCCTACTTGATGAAACTTAGGTATGTTTTCTACTAGGAAATTACGAATCATTAATATTTCATTTGACGGAAGTGAATTTAATTACCTTTCGCTTCAACTAAATGATCACAATGGGAATCGAGGAAGCTGCTGAATAAAATCATCTGCGAAATTTCTTATCTAGCAAACGTCCATAAAACTCATTTGATACTCAGCTATTATCTGTACGAATCTAATGTTATATACGATTATTGTTGTGGCTAAACTCCATTTAAGTATGTAGTCGCCTTTGCATAATTAATTAGAACGTCTATCCGTTTGCTATATTTTTTTGATACGATTACCGATCTCTAAATTGATATATCCTATGAAAAATTGTGCTGTTAAGCGGTATTTGTATTCTTGGCTATTTATGTGCCCATTTTTTCTGACAAAAACAACATTTTCAGTGGTTTAAAAGACTAATAATAAGTGCATGATAGTCGGAATAAAAGCAATTATTCAATTTCCTAGTTTATAAAGGAATAGGTTAAGGTATTGTAAATTTAAGGAAACTTGAAACAATTCTTCGATGACATTTTAAACTATTGATTTACGATAGAATATTTCTCTTAATTAAGCTAAGATTTATTTCATATGAACGCTCCATATTAATTAACTTTCATGCATTTCAAACTTGATACTTTTATGATACGGAAAAATAGCATTGGTTCGCAGACGTTGTAATTTGGTGATGATGGTCTGTCGGCTGATATTAGTACTTGAATTTTTCTGAAAAGAGGCAAAGTTAATAATTGAGCACAGATAAATTAATAAGCAAACAACTATATGCTTACATGCATACATATATAATTAAAAACTGGAAGCAAATTATCGAGATACGAAGAAGAATATTGAGGGAGAACTCATATGGGAAGATTTTCTCTTATATGTCTGGAATACCAACACCTATCATATACGAAGTTCACTTTTCTCCTACAAGCCAAGGTATCATCAGACACTTGACAAATGCTTAGAATAATAAAAATAATTTAGAGCTGAATCGTTTGTACGATTTACAGCTACTAAAATAAATGAAATACTTCACAGGTAATCGAAGGTTACGTATCTTTTAGAGGGTATTTGTCTAGAAATACAAGTTTGGAGCACACTTATATGTATTCCTATTTCAGGTTTGAAAGGGGAACATTAGGAGAGTTTCCGGGATTGAATCTCCTTCTACCTTGATGAATCATTTAATTACATTTAAGTTAGATTTATCATCAATAAAATAACAGGTAGACGGGATTGTACTTTTTCCACAGATTTAATTTTCAGACGTATTTCATTTGAAGATGGAGTTCCACAAAACTACGCCTTCCTCCGTGGATTTTATAGATTTAACATCTTCAAACAAAGAAGAATTACATTAACCTCGTGACAGCGAGTAACACAAAGTAATTAATTAGTATTAAGGCAAATCTAATATTGTGGTATCATTAAGAAGGGGCAATTCTTAGTTGGGTTCTTATCAATCAGCTTTTATTGCCTTAAATATACCTCGAATAGAATTATTTTCCCATATACTTAGCAGAGTGTCGAGCGGCATATATATCTTTATCTAGGAAATGATAAATCGCCTTGATAGTAAAAATCTGTCCATNATGTTGAAACTCTCGGTATAAATTAGAAGAATTTTCGACCTACATTCAAATGATTCATCGATTTGTCTTTTTATTTGATTTCTTATTTTCAAATGTAAGAGTTAAAATTAATGTGAGAATCGATTCATGAATCGGTTTAACTAGAATTTCAATTACCAATTTCTTTACGATTAAACGCTCTTTGAACAAATCCCTATTTTCGGATTATCTAGCAGAATCTACGATCTCTTTTACTCCTCTATGTTACATCCATGAAATTTAACCACTTGATTGAATATGATGATTACGGCATAGTGATTTGCATGTAATTGCGCTGGGATCGATAGATTTACACTCGAGTTATCACCTTCATATCTCGCGCAACGGATCAAATCCGTTTCTCAACTGACCATTTTACTTCCCAATTTCATTTGGATTTTAAGAAGAGTTGGCTATGTTGTTCCGGATATTTTTAAGGAACAATAAGTCCCGAAGCATTACTACTCTACATACGACTGTGCCATCAAAACTTTTTGTCGTAAGTTTGACTGCTTTCGACGAGATCATTATGTAAAATTGCATCTCCATAGTTAATTTTCATATCTGCTGTTCTTCATAAAAGATTACCACAGTAAATGGCCGAATAAGTCAAATATATACATCAATATACGTACGTATCACTCAAACTATTTTGATTCAGGTTAAGTTATTTTCTATATACAGTTATCTACTACATTCTTTCACGTATCTTCCTTTTCGGGCACTCTTATATGTCTTATTATACATTCTTATGCACACGTGACGTAAGATTTATTTTATAAGACACGTTTCATTTCTTCAGCACCTAGTTCTCCACAATCAACCGGCTAATACTCGGTCTAACTGTCCAACTTCTATTCAGTCTTCTCGAATACTATACTTCTTATTCTGTCCATTATGTCATAATTAGTGTAAAAACCCCTTTCTTTATTTTCACTCTGCCTTTCTCTTACTCGTTCATAATCCAGATTCTTCTAACTATATTTCTCCTATTTTTGTCACCCATACTTCCCATATCAACTATAACAACTGTATTAATTTTACTCATAAGCTTCTACTGACACGTAACTTCAGCCACTCTACCACAACGAGGGCTAAAGTGCGATTCTATAGACAGCTATTTACACGATTACGTTTATTTATATGTAATGCTTCCGAAGTGTTCGTTATTCGTTTTATTGCTCGTGTTCACAGTCAGTTATGGACTTTATGGATCATGCTTTTCTGGAAAAGCAATCATATGAAGTGTTTCGTAAATAATCTTTCATCATCCAAATCTTGATATAAATTTCGAAAATTATGCTCTATATCTCCACAACCTTTTCTCTGACCCCATATGGGATCCGCTTTCCATGAAGCTATTTCATCGCTTACTATTCCACTCCATCTGCAGAATCCAACATAAATCTCTCCGGCTTTCCTGATCAACATTATTTCTTTCACATCCATTCATCATCAACTACATTATTTGCTTCCCTTTGTTAAGTCTTTCCTTTTCGTTTTCATCTAAGCCAGAGAACTCAAATTATGTTGCTTTTGTTGATAACGATTGGTTGATACATTTATACATGGAATCGTAATAATTGTAACATAGATACTTTGTAGTTATTGCTACTATTTTATTTAAAAATATTATTTGGAGATGGCGCACAACATGCCTTAACTAACAGCAAAGAAATATATATTGATTATAGTAGTCTCTTACTCGTTGCGTTTCAATCTACGGAGTTAAGACTAGTCACAACTGCTAATATTTAAGCTGTCTGTATGAGAAATGAAGGTAACGTGGCTATTACAAGGCTTCTTTCGCCGAACATTTCCCAGATTTTCACCTCCAGTATTAATTTTTATACCCGGATTTAATCTGAGGCCTCAAATCTCCAAAAACTGCCCACAAATGGACTGCCGTTGGTGAGGATTGAACTCTAGCTGTCCGATCCTTCACGACTACGCTGCCAAGGCCAGACGTAAAATGTCTAAAAGTAAATTGTTTTCATACTTCCATAGAGGTGAACGCAAAGTGTATTATCCAAACTTCAGAAGTATACCTTTAGATACCATTTCTCACAGATACAATTTGCATTGTTTAGTAACATTCCGGAAAATCAAAACGAAAACTTGTTCATCTTTTCCTAAGATTTCCGAAAGGATGTACATCTGGTTGGTTCGCCTAAACAATTTGTCTGCGTTTCTATGGATAGATTTAACATAGTCAACAAGAAGAAAATGGTTGCATAAAGCTCGATCTCTGGTTCATATTATTTCCGTATTCTCATTCTCATTTTTTTATTAATAATTTTTTCGCAAGAGCCGATTTTTATATTAACTTTTGATTCAAAGCAAGTCCATGATATATAATGTTTAATCGCGCTTAAATATATTCGACCATTTGGTCTCTCACTTAAAATAAGTAAACTATACTGATTGTTTACGTATCGAGCCTTATATGTATCCACACGTCTAAATTTATAACATATATTGCAACATTTAAAAGTCGTGAATATACTAGCCTTTATTGCGCCATAAAAATCTAGTTATCAAAGCGGAATAATTATTTATAGGAATTGGCTTTAGAAATGATAAAGGATTTAAGAATCTCGGATTGATTCAAAGAATCGGCTAAGATAGCAATTTTACTTCACTTTTTACCTTTTCTTTAATTTTACTTTTTTTATAAACCCTTCTTAAAACCCACGGACATGTACATAATTCAACTCACGTATTATTAACCAATTAGAATGTATTTTTGATAAATTTCTTTCACTATAAGCTGAGGCACTCACCGATGTAGATGCTCATCAGACAGGAAAATGATCCTTTCTGAGATTCGGTTAAATCAGCAGCCCACTTGGAAGCCGACCTTTCTCTTCATCAAACGGGAATTACGAGACATTTTCGCGGTAGTTTTGAGACGTTTGATGCCTCTTGGAAGAGTGAGCCTCTATATATCAAGTAAAAGATTTCGTCATCCTTACTTCGCAGAGGATTATGTCATCAATTTCCCGCAAATTTAATTTAGGATTCACAGGGATAAATTCCTGAAAGAAAAAAGAAGAGATAATTAACGACTACCAAATCGTTGTAGAACTCCGGCACGAAAAAAGCAAGGGCGTTAAAAACAACCATTGTATCAGCTCTTCGAACCGCCGAAATTAGATGAATAAATTAGTCTTCTTAACGAGAGACCTCCTTGTTAATGCTTTGCCTTTTTCCTGAGCAAAAAAAAGTTTGTCTGCAGAAGAAAGAGGACGGGAATGGGACACGGAGATGGGCGAAGGGAAAATACCTCTTTTACAAGATGAAGAAATGAGGGATGTTTTCGGAAGATTTAGAAGAAGAAATTGGTTTAGGTGGGAGGAAAAGGTTGCGACAACGAACGAGAAATAAAGCGATGAATGTGTAATGTTCTTTCTTGTTTTAGCGGGAGTAGTTGAGAATAAATCCAGACCCGAGACCGAAATATTTTGCAGTGAGAATTTCCTTATAAAATCAAGATTAATTTGAGCATACGTATAAAATTTATGCTAACAATGTGGAGTACATTTACCAGAGTTAGAGTTTCAAAGTTTAGCTTCTTCAATAGCTTTAATATTGTAGTAGTATTGTTAAAAGTGTTTCGACAGCTTAGGTCATGTCGCACGTAGGCCCCCACCAGGAATCGAACCAAGGACCGCTTTCACCGAAGTCGAACTCGTTGCCTACTTGGCTATCCGGGAGCCCAGTTTCAATACTTCTTCTATTGTTGATAAAGTATGGAAATATATTGTTAGGTTTTGAATTTGTTACGCATACATTTCGAGTAACTAGAAGCAACCCCTTAGCATCGGGGCAATTTGCAAGACTGGCAAACTAATTCGATTATTCCGAATTAAGGCATGTGAGTTCACAGGCTACATATTTGGTGCCTTATTATCATATTAAAATTATCGGTAAATACTGATACGTATTATTACTGCTCTATAATTGCCAAATTATCAACACAATTGTCGCAAAGAAAAGGCATGGAAACCAAGATTTGCTAATTGTGTGAGAAATCAAAAAATGCTTCTGCGAATACCAGAACTTCTAACATATGTTTTAGTCGTTTTATAATACTTCAACGTCTAAATGTTATACGCAACTCATAAACTGTCAGTATTCTTGAAAGTGTTAGAAAGTGGATAATTATTCATAATTAGGTATGTAGTGAGGAATGGCATTCGAGTTTAATACATTGACTACGGATGTAATCACGTGCTCAGACAAAGTGACTACAATGTATCAATATAGGTGCCATATAAAGGCAGAATGTAGTAAACACGAGTTATCTCGTGATCCGTTCGTAACATATGGCGGGCGAATCACGAGTAAACTTGTGATCCGTCCGTAATGTGTTAAACGATCTTATCGAAAAATGAAGAAACCGACAACGACTTATTTTGACACGAATATTTCGTAGACGTTTTAAATGTAATCAATATGCTCTAGCATAACTTGGTGGAACGCCATGATGAAATAAATATGAACGTACTTCGTAGTTTCCATAAGAAAATTTCTTGTGGAATCTACGAAGTACGTTCATATTTATTAGACATTTAAAAGTAATTTCTGAGTTAATTTAAACCCTCATATGTAAATTGAGTATCACATGGTAACGGGTATTGAAATTTTATGTTCCATAAAATCGTCATAATTTTTTCGGGAAAACATCAGACAAAAATCTAACTGAATCCGTAGTCATAACAATTACTCACTTTATTTAATCACATTAAATAAAGTGAGTAAATTTACCTAAAACGATCATATTATCAGCCCAAATAGACATTCACCTCGTCATTTCACGATCACGTAGATTAATGCCAATATGTTTTTACTCGAAACATTTTGGTGGAGAGTTCACAGTACAGGGCTCGCAATATTCAATTTTCACATAGGACTGTTATTTAGAGAACGTGCGAATGAAGTATTAAGGGAGCGATCAGGGAAAGAAAGGTATGACAGGAGAAGGAGTTATTTAAAAAAAGAGGATAAGATGCTCGAAAGTATGCAGGAAAAAGGACTTGAGCTTAAGGATGAAACTATTACCGAGTCTATACTAGCATTTATGAGTAATAGAGATGGATAGATATCGACACGAAGGAGGATGCGAAGAGGGAAAGAAGTTTGGTTGGGATGGAGTCAGAGAAGGGGATGATGATGTTTTTCCACAGAGCTGGGGTGAGAAGAAGCAGGAAAGGAATAAGGGGTGGTATAAATTAAAGCCAGACACTTATAACGCCCTGTTAAGAACGCCCGTTTCCCCCTTAAACCTTACCCCCTTAAAAAACATTCTTTCCCTTGGTGACGCCATTTGCGGAACAATGCGGGCTTCTTAGAAGGTCAGGGAGGAGGCGAAAGAGAATGTGTGAAGGAAAAGGGAAATATGAGAAGATGGAAAATAAAGTTAAGTGGGAATGAGATTTAGAAGGGGGAAAGGGTCGCAGACTGATAAGGAATATAGAGAAGCAACCACGAGGATGAGGACAAGGTGGATAAACGAGGGGTTGATAACGAGAGAAAATACGGAAGGGGAAAGGCTAGTCAATGGGAAGTGGATGTGCTAAGATAAATGGATGGGAAGCAAAGGAAGTGAAGATAGTTAGTTGTTTCAATGTCATCCGCAAGGAGAAACTGTGAGGAAAACCAGTGCCTCTGCATAATACATATTATTAGTGTACAATGGCTTGAAAAATAAAAGTGCATCTCTGTAACGGAAGGAAAGGAAATACAATGAAATTCCTCTACAATCATCACTTAAATCCCCTAAAAGTTTTATGGTTTTTACAGTTGTATATTTATAGTCATCATCAAGAGTATGATTAGGACATTCTGAAGTTTGTAAAGAGGAAATGATTTATAAGGTAATGAAGCATGATGGGGTAAGAGGAGTGACTAACATTTAACTAAGATAGCTATAACCCAGTGATGTTTTACTGAAAATTTCACCGGGATTTTGCATACTTTCTTCCTATATTTTAGTTATAAAAATAAACAACTCATTGGCAATATTTACTTTGCTACGTTTTTTTAACCAAGTCCTATTCTTTGCAACAAGAAAGTAATATTTTTTTAAATTAGACACTGAATTTGCGGTGGATATCGATATTTCTTAACATCGTTGATTTAAAGGTTGTATGGATCCTTCAAATATGAGAATGAAAATAATAAAATATTTAGGATTTATTTTTTCATACGATATCTTGATAGACATAAATATTTACTGTGTAGCCCATCATGTTTAGTCCTATCACAATATAACAATCTAAGCGTAAGAAGTCTTTTGTTTTTAGAATGCAATAATTACTCGGATTTGCTGTATTTATCTTATTTTACAAGGATAAAGTTACTCATATTTTCCTAAAGTTACGAATGATAACCTTCCTTTTCATCAACGGTTATTAATTTTCCGCGTAAATAAAAATTAGCGGTAGGCTATAACGAGCTACCGAATATGGAAATTTTTTCTTTACGTAAATTTTTCATCTTGTGATGCTCAGTAAGTCTCAGATATTGCCTCAAGCATTGTGAAATTCTTTTCGAGAAAGCCAAGAGGGAAAATAAACCCAGAATCCGTCCGAAATCTTAATAGGTTTTTCGCTTCTCTATTAAAATACCGCGAGAATAGAAAATCAGAAAGACGAGCGGTTTGAGGATGCTCGGAGTGAGAGAAAAAAGGTTTCGGGGAAAAAGGCGCTAGGATAATGAAAAGGGTATGATACAGAGGGAGGGATCAGGGAGAGAGGAGGGCGAAATGAAAGACAGCCCTTTATCCCCGGCCGTCTTCGACCCTTCGCAGGAAAGGGTCGAAACCTTGGGACGCTCACTCCTGTCGCATTTCCCTCCAACTTCGTTCCTTCCTCCCAACCTAACCCCCACAAAAATAATAAAAAAAACATCCCCCATACCCCATCTCGAGATAAATCTCGGAACCAGAGAGTGTTAATTACTGTCGCGGAATTCCTTCTCGCGCAACACTACCCCGCATCTTGGGAAAATACCCACCGAAAAAATAAATCCTCTATTATCTATCGTCCCTCTCACCTGCAACCAACCGTTTCTTACCCACTTTTCAAGGAGGTTGGATGGCATCTCCATCCAATTACGAGGGATGTCCCAATAGCGCGGAAGGCCTTTCCACACCAGGAGGTGGCGCGAAAAGGAGAAGGCCAGGGTAATTGGGAGGCGGAGAAATGAAAGAGTGGGGCGTTGAGAGTGGTTGATGGTGGTTTCTGGAGAGGGCGTCGGTTAAGGGAGCGTTTGATAGGGGTCTGGGAGGTGGCAATGGAAGGGTTGTTTCGTGGTGGTGGGAGAAAAGGGCACGGGATAATCTTGAAGGGCCATTGCTTGTTCCATTTCTGGTATCTCTCGCGCGGTGCTTAAAGGAACTGGCGTGGGAGGATTTAAGGGTGTGCAAGAGGTGTGAGAGAGAGGGTCTTGATAAGGCTTTTCGCGTGTAATGGGGAATGAGGGTGAGGAGAAGCGTAAGGCGTAAAAGGATTTCGCGACCTAACCTTCCTCTCTCTCTCTTCCCACCGCACTCATTCCCGCACGACATCCAAAGCGCTTGTGCGTCACACAAAAAAGAAGGAGATGCTTACCGTTGAGTGATGGGAGGAAAAAGTCACGTGGAAAATGATTATACACGCGCGAGGAGGGAAAAAATGCGATTAAACGGACGAAATGAGGTGTTTTACCGGATGTAGAAAAGGCACTCGCCGTTTTTGTTTATTACTCCATCTTTTTTTCGGTCTCATGCGGAGTGATACATTCGACGGGAGATTTCTCCTCTTTAAAAAGGGCGGCTGATGTGTCACTACAGTGTTATTCGGTCAGCGCTCGTGTCCATCATGATTATGGCTTGTCGAGGAAATGATTCTTTAATGATTTGGAGAGCTCGATTTTTTTCTCGCGCTTTAAAAAACGCGAGTGATTACGCGTTTGGGACACAAGTCGCACTGCAACGATTTCGCCGTCGAAAATGTGCAATTTTTTTGAGTGCTGAGCGCCGCGATGTTGAAACAAACGGAGGCGACGCTGGAGGGGAGAAGATTGATGGAAATATTTTCCGGAGAGGGCTCCTTACGAGAGCGTTGACGGGGCATTTAATCTCATAAAAGCGAGACGCAAAAAACGCCGTCACTTTTTAATATAAGGACATTCTCACCCGGCCTGCGAGGCAGTAAGCGGCATTATTATACGCCTAGACGTCGAACTGGAGCGCGCTGCTTTTGTCAAAACACCAATAAACGAAAGAAGCGCAGTGGTTGGGCGTCTTGCGGGAGGGAAATGATTCCGCACAACGTCGTCCGAATTAAAATCGCAAATAATCGCGGAACATCTGTCGGTGAGCCCCTACGCCTCTCTTTTTCAGTGGAAGTTACAAAAAGTCCCTTTTCCCTACTCTTCAACCCGTTATCACCAGGAAAGTGGAACAAAGCCATTCACGGCGCACTTTTATTGCCACTTCGTGCGTGAGGACGGATGGGCGAAAAGATTCCGGAGTTAAAAAAACAGAGGTTCCTAGGGAATGGATAGAGAAAAAACGAAGCGTGTAGCGCTTGGTAGGAAAAGTGAGCATGACGGAGTGCAAACAGGCAAAAGAATGTTTGAAGTTGGGCCATTTTTTTCATTATTTCTCGCGCTTCCAAGCCGTGATCCGATGCCTCACAGTACTTTCCCGCTTCCTGCAGTGAGCGCCAAAAAGGGCAACTCCTCGCACTGATGCGAGGAATCGTACGCGTGATGTGGGCGTAGAGAGACATGTCCTGCTCGCCGTGTTCCCTGCGATAAGCCCTTGAAGTGAGACGGGGCTTCCGTTAACAAAGCATTGCGAAAGATTGTTTGAAAGAGGGTGGAGAAAGAGAGAGGTTGAGAAAGAGGCGATAAGGGGTGATATGAGGAAAGCAGGGGTGGAAAATGGATAAGACGGAATGGTGGGAATAAAAAATGTTAAAAAAGAGATAGGGTGATGTGATCGATAGCCGGTCTGACACAACAGTATGGCCGAAGAGGTGTTTTTCCTCGGTTCTTTATATTTGCTTCGCTCTTCTCATATGTGGGAGTCTGGATCATTTCTGTGGAGCGGTTGTAACGGAAGAAAAAGAAACAATGACGGAAGATGGCATTCGGAGGAAAAGTTATGATGGCTTGTATAAGTCGTTACAGAATGGCCAACTGATGCAGTGAAAGTTAAAGTACCTATATTTGACCGAGTGATGGATAAGATTGGGATCTTATCGATTTTTATAGTATACCGGAGATAGACTGTTTTATTATTTTTCGAGGTTTATACTCCTCACGTGGTGGTGGGTTGCGTACCTACGTTACGTGATTTTATACTGTTGTAATTCAACTGATTTTCACAAAATCCAATAAAAATTACTTCGGTTGAATGATGATTATAATTATCCATTAAGGGGTCGCTTACGGTGTAAAAGATAGGATGGCTATAACATTATCGGTTTAAACAATTTTCCTCACAATTATTTTTCTAGGCTTTTGTATACCCTATAACTAAGTTATTTTACGTCATAGAACAAAGTATGAGGGTTGTCTGAACAGTCGTTACTTTACCACGATTTTTCTTCCACTATTTTGCAAACTTTTCGTAATCAGTCGCGCTCTGTCGAGAACACTGAATCACTTATGGCAATCCTGAATCTCATTATATGCACATACTTATTTACTTTATGTATTTTTATAACATTTCTGGGAAAAAGATCTGCCTGGCACCAAGTCTTTGTTTTATATGGAGCAAGTAGTCCTAATTTATGTAAATTACGCTGACGTCGAGTCATGCTGAGCAATTAATCTGTAAAAGGATGTAAAGGCCATTTCCAAATGTAAAAAAGTGTCAATATCCATTTCAAATATTTATAAAGTAAAATCGATCAAAAAAGGTAATGTTTATTATATATAGGTTCACTTTTGGCGTCTTAATAAACACGGTTATTTAGATCATGTGTAACCCTTAACATCTGTACCTTCTACGCGACCCCATATAGGTTAAACGGCTGACGTTTGTGTCTCTTAGTAATATTACCAGTATTTTATTTATTGCCCATTAATAAGCTCTTTTTCTTACATTAAAAATGTTAGGAATGAACATAAAAATCATTTAAAACATTTTTTGCGTAATCGTATCGTAATCGTAAGAGAATACATTGAGTTCTAGATGATAATAAGCTAAAGATACGTCTGTATGCCATTAGACTTTGTGAATCTCATTTTGTACTGCTTTATATTCATTTTATGATTGTTTGGTAAATAAAAACCTGACTACTGCCATAGAAAATAAATTTGAAAAACACGACCAGATTTGGGTGTCTTACCTGATTTTAAGGTAACCGGAAGAAATGCAGGACAGAATATATACATTTAATACAAAAGAAGGAGACAACGTTATGCATTCAGTGTGTATATTTTGCTTTGCACTTCTTCGGTTCTTCTTCGGAAAAATACTAACGGTTTCGAGGGAAGAACCCCCGTTAAGAAAACACGGGTTTTCAGACACTACGATGAATCATTATTCATCCGACTCCGTAGAATGCCATCCGTAGCCTAAGAGGGGGTAAAAAGTTTTTAGGGAGCCACCTCTCAATCTTGTTATGGTTACAGTGTACCTTCCAAATGAAACTAGCTGAGCGTAATTTCCTAATAGAGGTGATACCTGTTGTTTTGCATATTGTTGAAAATTGAAATTATTAATTTCTAATTCCTACTGGCTATAAGTGCATTGTGGTTATATAATGTCCAGGGTGTGTAAATAATATTCTTTTGTGGACAGATGTCGTGAAAAGGCTATAATTAGAGTTTATGATCATAAAATTGGATTGCTAAAGATGAAGTAAGCTACCTTAACCTGCACGGCTTTTCTGATTTTCTTCCGGAATTACAGCATAAATACGACGCTAGGCACGTTATTAATATAACTCCTCCACTATTAGCTTTGAAAGCATTTAACTGAAAACCTGTCCTCTGGCATCATTGACGTAACATCAGTCATCATCGTCGATCAGAATAACTGCGAGATTTTTCTCTCTTTGAGAAGTCGCGGAGGTATGCCATTCGAAATGTTATCATCCCTCCTTTAATTCTGAGAAATTTTTCGGTTAATGACCATGAATGAGTTTTGATGTCTCAGCATGATTTTGGTAACGTTGAGTCGTTATGGTGTTTTAAATAAACTTCTATTCCATACAGATTGTTGCTGTTTGGAATAATCGTATCAGCGTTAAGAAAACCTTGTTAATATCGTTTGCAAAACTGCTGGTATGTATGAATATTTCTAATTATATATTTTCTCCTGGTTTTTTGTTTACAAATCATGCTCCTATAAAATTAAAACCATTACCTTGGGTCCCCCCCCCTCCTTTCTTTCCGAGGATATCTAACAAGGGAAAAATGATCTTCGACACCAAGCAAAGGGTCTTCATCAAGGCAATGAGTTGAGAGAATAGGACTCAAAATATTTGAGACTGGTCGAATATGAACCTTTTATTCAGTTGTTGCGCTCCGTTTGATTGAAGTTGGCAGCATGGAAGAAGAGTTCTCTTTAACCACTGGAAGAGAAATCTACAACAAAAAGTTAAAAACATAATGATTCCAAAAGTAATTCAATACAATACAATACCTTGGTGTTATAATTACCGACAATATTCGCACATTAAATATACAATCAATAAAACACAAATGATCGAAAATAAATTACATTTTTCACTAAAAAAGTCCATTAACTTCTTCAAATTTTTTCATTTGACTTGCAAAGCTTTTGCTCATTTTGCTTGACCTCACTTATGCAATAGCCATTGTAAGCAATGTTACTAAAGATAATTATAGTTCTTTGTCTAAACCTTATCATCGATGTGCAAGATTAGTAAAAACAGCCAATAAACTTGTTCGCTTAAATGAGATTCAATATCACTATTGTCTTCTTCCTAACTTAAAAGAATATGAATGTAAAAGAATAATGTAAAGAAGATGTAGCCTTAAAAGATTTGATAATCCATTACTAAAAGATATATGTAATTATTTTCCAGTTAGAAAAAGAAAAGTTTGAAGATTTAAACTACTAATATGAATTTTGGAATTGTAAATATATTTGATCGTGAAATATAGTAACAGGAACTATAAGAGTAATTGTAAGGTTATGTATTTTAGCAATAAGTGGAGCTATTTTTTTTTTACTTAAAATTTCGCAAAAAAACTGTACTGTTATGACGAATTATCTAATTGTACGTAATTACCATTTTGCAGAGTATTTT
The DNA here is from genome assembly GCA_000376725.2 of Ladona fulva. Classification (NCBI taxonomy): domain Eukaryota; kingdom Metazoa; phylum Arthropoda; class Insecta; order Odonata; family Libellulidae; genus Ladona; species Ladona fulva. Next base: position 385,660 of record KZ308342.1, on the reverse strand, counting down.
ATTGATAATGTCTTTTTTTATTAAGGCATAAGATAAAAAAGGAAGAGAAAAGAAGGAAGAAAAGAAAAAAATACAACAAAAAAGGGAAAGAAAAGATACACATGAAAATCAATCAAGACACTAAAATAATACGAAGCGAAAAGAATCTTTGAATCTTCCGCTAAATCCACTAGTTCTTTCGAGAACCAGCCATTCAACAATCAACACAACAGCAGTGCTGTCCAATAAAACGAAGGTTTGGTGGTAATTCACGTTATCCATTTCATTAGAGGAGTCCATTGAGATCATCAGCAACCATCATGTCAACCATCGTCAAAAACATTCTCAAAATCTTCACCGTCATCCATGCAACCATAAATCTATCTCCATCTCGGGGGCTCAAATGCCCAATTTATACTTATTACACAATAGCAAACAAGTTCTTTCATTTACAAATACCGAATAAAGAGTAATATGTGTAAAAAGGAAAGTCAAACCGAACACCACGATCAATTTTTGAATGGTCTGTAACTCCAATAGGATGAATCATTGAGAACGCTGAAACACTGAACCCTTCTCTGAATTCATAATTCAATCGCTGAGATTTTTCCCGCTTGCAAACTTTCTAAAATATTCTCATATGGTGTACACTGATAGGAGTCGTGCATAATAATTTTACTGGTGCTGGGGAAAGTTAACTCAGATTTTTAATTACTTTAAATCTTCATGAAATCTTCAGAATTGTCAGCGATCAAAAATGCAGGAATGTAAATCATACGAAACTTTGTATGGTATGACGAACATGCTGATATTCATCCAATCTCATTAAAGCAAAGGATCAACTAGAGTACATTAACATGTACTGCAATTTATAAAAATGTATAAAATTTCAAGAAACATGGTAATATTCAGGAATACTGGCACATTTTGAAGGCAAAGAGTAGGTCAAATCAGCTCCATTTATTTGCAACCTCGCAGTTGAAAGTAATACAAATTATAAACCAGTAAAATAGTGCTGAATTTCAAATTCCGAGAAAAATTAATAATTAGATAAATGATATTGGAGAAATCACTTCATTCTAAGAATTACTGAGTCAGGTAATGAGTACTCCTTAAGCAATACAACAATTTGAGCTTAAGTTTTGTGCGAAATTTTTAAGCATCATCTTCTTTATCAGAGAACCTTCTCTTAAATTAATTTAAACCTGTACTGTTATACCGAGAAATTTCATACTGATACATTACATTTAAAGTAAATAAAGGAGTATCTCACTTTGAGAAAAAGTCAACCTCATTAAGTTTTCAGGACACACACTTGCTTCGACCCGATGGATACTGGGTAATTCCGAAAAATCCTTCAACCAGAAGCATTAAATCCTGTCCCCAATCACAGAACTCGTCTTCTTGAGGGCATCATACGATTAGATAAAATATGTTCACTAAGCTAGATTACCTTGGTGGTAAATAGCATAGCGTGTAGACAGCGAGGTCACTAGTTCGGACTTTTGAATACTAAAGTATTTTTTCTTATGTACTTCGTTTCTAATTACTCATTTTTATACGGAACAGATGATTAAATACAAAAGACATTGAAAACAGTCACGTGGTAAAAATTCTCACGAAGACAAGAAATCTACTCGTGTTGAAAATAGATTGAAGGATAAGAAAGAAGAACATCCTGAAATTTTTCTTTGGTATAAAATTTCATACATGTGAAAGATAGGAGTAATAAAAAATAATAGTAGACGCAATTTAAATTGCGTCATCTAATTTAAATTAGCCATCTGCCCTTAAATTTTGCTTCGAATTTGATTCATAACTTACAATTCTTTCAAAAATCGTGATTCATAACCTATGTATAGGTATGATTTCTCGTATTTGACGAAGAAATCCATTCCAACAATATATAT
>KZ308342.1:370631-383752 GCA_000376725.2 Ladona fulva | reverse complement strand
ATGCAAAATGTTTTGTAGAATTTCAATTCATATATATGGGATTGAGTAAATTTGTTTCTTGGGGCGTTATACAAGTGGAGGACAATGAACAAAACTTCGAATGGGGAAAGTAAGTGGATATGTGTTAATTGCTCTGAAGCCTAGAGGAGACAATCAAACGGTGAGATTAAGGCCTAACATTGAGGGAAACAGTTTTGGAAGCAGTCGATGTTGCTGGCAGTTCGCATCTTATCAAAGCAGTTTCCGAGAATGGAATTTAGGAAAAGCGAGGCTTAAGATCTACTGTCTCCAATACAAGTGACATAGCATCGGTTTCTTGCTTGAGAAAGTATATGGAATCATATAGAAGTATATAGAATCATATAGAAGTATATAGAATCATATAGAAGTATATAGAATCATATAGAAGAATCATAATCATCTTATTTATTATCATAATAAACCAACTTATCGCCAAAATATTAATATATACGCTCTTATATTTACCTCGTTCATTCAAGTCCTCCTCAACTCAACTCTTCAAGTCTTTAGCATTGGAAATTCAGGTTTTCATAGGGTCATTTACACTAAAATGCACTGTTCGCATTTAAATTCTCCAAGATTACATGAGAAATCGCTGTTGTATGATAAATTCACCGAATATATATAAACCGAAGATAATTTAGGAGTTGCTGAAAAACAATAGTGTAAAAGTAAAATAGTGTGTAGTGTGTGCTATATAGTGTAAAAGTTGATGCTATGAATACTGTCTTAACATTTTAAACAATTTAAGACTAATAATAATATAGATATTTATTTAGGGTGAATTTTAGCCTTTTTCTTACAATTAACCCCCAGATAACAAAACACAAACAACCATACTCTGACCAGGATTCAAAACAGAGACCTCAGCGTTGCCAGGCTAACCCCTATGCCATTGAGGCTTACCTACGCAAAATGAGGGAAATTTCAAAGTAACGGACTCATTCTAGCTTTGAAAAGCTATCCTTGCACGATGCAGCTTAAAAAGTCTTTAATTAAAAATATTATTGCTGTTCAAGCTTTTAAAATGCCAGATGCTTAATGATAACGGACGTCAAAGCCAAAATTGGACCATCTCGCCGAGCTTTTCTTTCAGTAAGACGATATTCAGAAGCTTACCGTTTTCTATTTCTGTGCATCTTACGGGTAGCATTAGATACCCCATTAGGTCTGCTGCGTTTCATTGACTTTATCCAAATATTAAAGCTTTAGATGTTAAAGCGCTCAGTTTTTTTTAATTTTCATTTAGTTTTCGTTACCACTTCTCTAAATACGGAACACTTTAAATTTCTGAGGAATTGCCGCACTACTTCTTCGGGCCTCTCATTTGAAAGGAGCAAGCAAAATCCATTTATGAGAATCGCAGAAAGAAATTAAATTTAACTCCTGCACACCTCAATGAATAAATGAATATGAAGTACATACTCGTACTTGCAATCGTTGTTAACGTCTTGGTATGCACGCGACCACATGCCACTCCGAGTTCTCAAAAGTACCTCTATTCTGCTCATCTTTCTGTTCCAAAAAGTCTAAATTCTCAATCAATCGCTATTTTTCTTCATTACCTATAAATTCATATGTTGCCTTAACTTTTTACGATAGCTCACATTTTAACCCCATCTTTAATCATGCAACTTACCATTTGCGATAACATCTTTCTAAACTGACAAAAAGTTACTCAAATTCATTTTGGAATATTGCTGCTGAAAGTCAAAATTCATAAATGACGCGCATCATATGTGTTACTGAATTTTTTAATACATTAACAAAATTTCTTGTATTTCAGGTAATTTGTGAAAATGAAAATATATTGTTTATTTAAACACGAATGCATGAAAAAGAATCCATTTCATTTACACAACCTATCCATACCATACCGGCATACTAACATTGGTAAGAATTAAACAATCCATGAAAGTGATATTTTAGATTAGTATTTACTCTAAGAAGTTCAATTAGTACAGGAAATGCATTAAATAGTTGCTGATTTGATTTAGCAAGTGTTCGATAGTTTTCACTTTCACAGCAAGCACAGTTACAGAGATGGATGAGCAAGATTTATCAACGAAATAACTTTATTTTAAGTCTTCAAACAATTTTATTAAGGCTATAGGATCGGAATCGTGTGTTCTCAGTAATTTAATTCATAGATTAGACTTAAGTGAGAATAAGTTTAAAAGCTGACAAATAAAAAAATTCCCTAGCAACATCTCTTGGCCGTAGCAACCCCAACAATACCTTCACGAAGACTGCATTTGCAGAAAATACCGAGGACAAAATGGATCTATTTGAAACATCCTCTTGGATAACTACGTTAATGCACTTTCTCTTTGTCTTGATCAAAGTAATACTCGCCTGTTTCATCGTATTGATAGCTACGGAGGGGTTAAATCCAAGGTAAGACTATTTAACTCCCCGAGTGATCACAAGCTCTTTCAATGTAACATTCGTATCAATGACTTGTGGCTTTATATTAGATCACGATCACATTTACATCCTAAAGCTTGCATTTTTACATTCGGTTCACAAACCGAATCGCCTCACTCACAAGAAACTATCCATTTTTTTTAAATATATAAACTGTCATATGCATGACCTTATTCATTTATTGTGAATTGATTTAGACCTCGAAATGAATTTCCTGGAAGGACCCAGTCTACTAGATGGATTTTTAGGAGAACAAGAAGTGGGAAAGTATATTGGAAATACCAAGTGAGTTATTTATGCCCGCTTACAGACAGTTGGATAAGGTTTGCTTGTGATATTGAAGGTAACTCCGGAAAATAGACCACATTAAATTTTTCGCGAAATACAAAGAAAAAGGAATCAGTCTGTAACTTCAAATTAAAACATTCTGACACACTTCTGGCAGTTAAGTGTAGTACTGAAGTATGGATTGAAGAATAGGAATAAAATTTATAATAAATCCCACCATACTTTGTCATGTAAGACCACTTTCTGAGTAGATATTTGAAATAGTCGCATTATATTTAAAATTTTATTTACTCTGCTAGGGAAAAAGGAGGGAGGCACAAAGGTGAGAACTTTCATGGTGACACTGAAAGATTTCATACTGATACTCTAGTAGAGCCTAGTAGTTTAGCCTAGCCTAATTCATAGCCGTTCCTATGTTGAAACAACAATAATAAAAATTGATACTGAATATTTTGAACAGATAAAAAATACAGTCACTAAATTGCCGTCAACCATTTTATAGACTCTTAGTAGTAATAATATTTTCTCTTGAAACCGTTAAGAACGAATTTTAATTTAATAATTGATAGTTACACAGGAATAAAGGTTTGTATTTCTTATTTATTTCTGAGGCTCCAGAGGAACCACTTGTGTTTAAGAAAGAGATTCTCCTCCTGGTAAAGGCAAGCAGCGAATATCTCAAGGAACCAAGTTATTCTTTCTGTAAGTGATGACTAATAGTATGTTTAGCTTGATTATTTTTTTTGCGAGTATGTGTAGTAAAGTATTAATTTTTCACCTGCAGATTCCGAGAGCAGCCAGCCCTCTTTCACCTTCCGCAGATTTCGAGAGAACTTCAAAGAATCATCAATAGGACTTAATTAACAACTTAGTTTATATTTCTGATTTTATTTACTGAATTATGGCTTATGTTTTCGATAAATTCAAGATTCTAACCAATGTTTCGTACTTGTATTTGGACGTTTCCCTTTCTTGTGTAATTTAAATCAATAAAGTTCTGCAATAAGAGAGGTTTGCATCGAATGTTTAGTTTAAATAATTGCTAACTATAATGTGATGTAATGAAATAAAACTCTATGGAAAATTTCATGCAAAAGTTAATGCAAAATGTTTTGTAGAATTTCAATTCATTATGTCATAAAGGAATTCTTCAAAGTCACGCCTAAGATAGTATCTTTCATTAAAAGCAATCGTAACATTTTTTTTGATTGGACTACGAATTGAAGACAATGCGTTATCTTTGATTGCAACGCTTGGATTTCCGTAATACTTTTTATCACGATTGCTTTCGGCCACAACCTGGAATATCGTCCTCAGAATAACGAGTTTTTTTGACAACTGATATCTCTCTTTGTCCTTATAAAATTTGCAACTCTTTGGTCATATACTCATGTGGAAGCTTTTTTTACTGATGAATCTCCTTTATGATTATATCATCATGATCCTCTGACTTCAATTTTTCCCTCTAGATCAAATTGTGTGTTACTCTTTCCTTTTTACCTATCCCTCAACCATGATCTTCCTTCCTCTCCATCGGAAAGTAATGATTTCGTTTCCTCCTTTTCCTTGGTTTCACTTCGTTCCTTCTCTTTTCATGCCTCACACCAGAAATATTTCCCTTCCACTTCCTCATAGTCAGCCTTTCAAATTCTTTAATGCTGACCTTCACGTGGTAACTCTGCGGAAAAACTAAAAATTTGAATTGGTTGAAAAACTCGAATTCTAAATCAGCGCTGTGGCACGGAAGGGATGCCCGCGGTTTGCAATGAGATTTTGCTACGAAAAAATTCTTCACCATGCACGGCTCTCGCCACCTTCCCACATTGGACAAAATGAAGGGGAGTAAAAGTTGCAGAAAAATGCGGGAGGACTCCAAAACATCCCAGACACACCGTCATTCGCAGTAAGCGAGGATTCGAGAACGAGCAATTTGAAAATAATTTGAGAAATAACGAGATACGTTCGTGCGGTGAATTCCGAGTGGATAACCCGTTCGAGAAAATTCATATCTCTAGGGCGGGGGATGGAATTTCTCCTCTTTTTTTGTCATTATTTCGCCCGTAAAAGGGATAAAATACGCGATTCGTCAGTTATTTCGAAATTTCTAGTCCGGCATTACACTTGAAAAGTTTAAATACGATGAAGAACTTCGACAGGGAATGTAAAAATAGCAGAGTTTTTGTTTTTCATTCTTTCCGCAAGCTGGAGCGCTTGCAGACAAGTGAATAACGCTGCATGGTTCATGCGAGCACAGATTTACTATTTTTTTCTTTAATCTGAGGAGGTCATAGTGACGCCGCATGCTTCTCAAAATGCATGCACCACCATTTACGTTTTAATTATTGCCAACAAGTTAATGAGCCAGAAAATTTCGGCTGAAAATTATTAGGCGCTCGATTCGGATGTGGAAGAGTCGGATAGGCTTATTAAATTGAATCCTTTCCTTTTCTCCAAGATTATTAGCGCGGACGACATATTTTCAAGCTGACACGCTCCACCATGATTCACATGGCTGGAAAAAATTTGTAATTAGTTTCATACGTCACGTTTTCCTCGGATATCGTAGCTCCCGCAAACCTAATTTGCTCTCGTTCTCAGGAAGAAGGCTAATTACTATGCGTCGTAATGCACCTTTTCCAAAAAAGATCTCGTATGCTGCATGATTTTCAGCTGCATTTCAACGATATGAAATTCGTGCAATACAATCTGATTTCTTTATAACTTCCTTCATTTGCATGACGTTTTGAGCATATTTTGTTCAATTAAGATATAATATACTCGATCCGTTACAGAATGTAAGTGCACAAAGGATATTCCATCGTAAATTACATGCTTTTCTTGCATTATAATTTATGTGATTTACAATGATTTTTATTTGAGAGTTATCATAAAGAATTAATTATTATGATTTAATTAATATTATTATAACTTAAATTTATCAGTCAACTATAAATAAAGAATATATTTGCCTGATTAAATTATAAGCGGTTGAAGGAAGCTCTTCAGGCAAGGATAATACGCATTTATGATGATCGATAAGCTTTCCTAATTTCTCAACCTCGGAAATTTAACTACTTGGCAAAATAATTAAGATTTCAGTAACTTAAAACTTGGTCGCAATGCTTAATTTTCAAAGAAAAAGTTGAAATGTAGTCCTAAGTATATTACATCAACATATTATCAAGCCTCGTTCTACATTTTGCTTGCTTAAAATAGACTAGATTTTTATCACACAAATTATCGGTACTTTATATTTTTTATTTATCTAACCTGATTTATCAGTATATCTCCTCGGCGGACCAACCACGCAAAGGAAAATATGCAGAGGTTAAGATAGAATCAGTCTGTATGTGATAATAAATATTTAAATATGACGTACTTTAAGAATTCCTCACTGAGTTGAGAGAGACATTCTTTAATTGAGGAGCGTTGAATTAAGTTATCGCTTTCCTTGGCTCTCACTTTTTTAATTTGTCCTTCCTTTGGAGAAGATCTTTCTATTTCATCGTCAAAATCGTACTTTCTTTCCATCATTTAGACTAGTGCTTTTGATAATGGGATCGGCAATTACAATTTGAAACTCATTCGGAATCATTTCAATATTAGTCGGCATTACCTTTTCACAATTCACAATGCACAAGCCTACAGTGCACAAATGCTCATAATTACCATTACTTTTCCACATTTCTTCAATATATCATCTTCTTTCAAGTCCTGTACGTTATTGCACTGTAATTCTTCGTCTATGTGAAAACCGGACATTTCCTCTGCACCATTCGTCTCTGTCTTTTCTTCTTTTCGGTAACAAATTAATGTTATATTTTCTCTTTTTCTTTCGCTTGACCCACCGTTGGTAGAATTTTTAATCTGCTGGATGCTAGTTATGTTGCTGGAAACCAGGGACTTGTATGCGATGCCGACTTTGTTTGTTAAAGTCTTGCGGTAATCCTCTACATTATTTAGCGCGCAAACTGCACGGAGTTGATTATGTAAAGCGTGCGAGCAGGTGGATGCAGTAATTTACTTTTCCTATGACCGGAGAATAGTTGCAATTATGCAATACCCTTCCGTGCGATCTCACCTCTTTAATTTCTATTGAAAATGTTTCCTTTCCTGAGGAGGAATTCGGCGAAATTAATGACATTCTATCAAATATGACGCGTCTTTTTTCAATTTTTTTCTGAGAGGCGATTTCACGAGATTACTTTTATCATACAAAATTTATACTCTTTGCAAAAACCTCACATTTTTGCAGACGTCTTTAGGAGTTAATTTGAATACAATTCAACAAGTTAATTTGTGAACAGATTGCAAGAATTGCGAAAAATTTACCAACTTATTGACGGTGACAAAATGCAGGCATTGTAAAGGATTTATGTACGTGTAAACAAATATCTAATGAGTAGTAATGGAATCAGAATTAAATATTTCTCATGTTTATAACCGCTACGGTATTGATAAGTTGTGGGGAATCGTTCATCGGATTTTTCATTACCGGAATAACTTTACTCGTAGAAAATTGCAGAGAAAATATACTTTTTCTTTCGTATAAATAAATGAAAACTTCATAGGTTTTGAGTCTTATGTTTTTCTTCGGGTATTTTAAACATTCAAACAAATTTCCTCAGAACTGCTGCACCTCTCTTCTTTCCTTCATCTACTTAGTTTTCATTGAAGCGGAGCAGTTTTCTTATCTTGAGAAGTTGCGGAAATTAATGACATTCCAGCAAATATGACGTGTCTTATTCTACCTCTCGCCGTTAAGAATTGTGTACTCCTATTTTCAATTTTTATTTCTTCTATCTCGCGAATTCCGTGACCTTTGTCATTCGCAAACTCAGTTCGGAAGGCAACCTTTTGGACATGAATAAGGTAGAGAAGGAACCTAGCCTTCGTTGATGGTTATCTGTAGAGAGAAAAATTCAATGGGATGTACGGCAGACAATGTCTTTTTCAGTTAACTGGGCCATACTAAGTCCATGTCTTTGGGTCTGAAAGGTAAGCAGTGGCCTTGTCGATCACTTAGAGAAGTAATATTTTTTTAGAAGCTAAATGGATGTTTAATGCATTATCGGAGAATACCGACGGAAGCTGAGCTAATGGGCGGCCCTCGCTTGTGGTTATAAGGTGTTCTCCTCGTAAGGATGTGTAATAGCTAAGGCAGTTTCTATTGGGGTCATTGGATTCATTGTAAAGCGCAGGGACGGGGAAGCTTTTTTTATCGGAGAGCCGCTGGTAGCGTTAGGCCGTATGTGAAAACATGAGACCACATTGGAAAGACCTATTGCAAGCATTCACATGGAAATCGTCTGCAGGACATCCAATTTAATCGCTGAATAAAGTAGACGAAAACATTTTCCATCTTCTTTTCTCTTGACGCAAGAAATGTTACTGAGAAAGAAAATAGTTTTGATTTTTAAGTTCATTTAAAGTATTAAAGAAAAGCCCTCACTGAATTCTGGTAAAGATAGTACGAGCACTAAAGGTCGAAGGTCCCTCAATTATGGTATAGTGTGCATATTTGGCCGTTCGCAAGACAGGAATGTTCGGGGTATTTTAGGTGAGCATTCTTGTGACCTTCTGAGGCTCGATAGTACGGAATTATTTCCGGAGTGTTAGAGCGGTGTTTCCCAACCGGTGGTAAGCGCTCTGGGAGTGGGACTTATTAGTCTGTATGGTGGGACTCGAGCGGGTGGAAGTCGTTATATTTTATTTGCTTTACTAGTATAATTAAAAAAAATACTTCGATTCTAGCAAATTATCTGAGAGTTTGTGCTATTTGCAAGAGAAGGAAATATCTATAAACTGCATAAATTAGTTAAATAAAAATTTTGCACCTTGGTGGGACTTCGATATCTTATAAAACGGAAAGTGGGAATTGAGACCATAAAGTTTGGGAAAGACTGTGTCCAGAGCACTACTTGAAAATAGATACCAACGAAATACTCGCTATTCCTGTTTGCAGTAAATAAATAATTATTGTGTCATACCATTAAAAAGACGTAAACCTTTCTTGAAATTAGATCCTATAAAAGGGTGAAGAGAAACAGTAGAATATTGATAGAATTTCTGTTGAGAGTGAATAAAAATTCAGTAGAAGCATATGTTTGTTCGATATTCTATTCTCCGATGAATTATCCTTAAGTAGCACCAAAAATTAAGTTTCAACTTATAAACCACTGATTTTTAAAAATACCCTGATTCCATTCCTTTATGATACTAACAGCTATCTTTTGCCTTACGGTAAATGGAAAGAATAACAGAATAAAACGTTAAAGAGTCCCAAGATAGGAAATACCGATATCGCGACGTAGGAAAATGGCATAGGGAAACCATTTTCCCCATTTCCTGTAATTTTTGGTGCAATAAGTTTATCCGGAGATGGTATACCCACTATAGAAATAAAGCCATCTCTTTCTTTCATCTTTTTCAGATTACGACGAAGATCTTTCGCTCCCAACGTTTCTCGTTCCACAGCATTCGGCAATTTTCAACAAAACAAGCGCAAATAGAAAGAAGCTCATCGTTGTCGTCCTTCGTGAAGATGTTATCGTCAGCAGCGTTGGTGCAGACAGACAAGGACTGCTGTGGATGTGCCCTTACTGAAGTTCTCATTCTCTCGAGGAAAAATCGTTTTGGGATCGGGGCGGGAACACACAAGTTCTTACAGTAAATGCATGGGAATCTAACCAGGACTGCTTCCCTTTAGTCCTCATAAAGTTTTTTTTTTCAAATCATTCCATAAATTGGATAGGAATTGCATCTTCTTCACAGACTGGGGCATATTTTATCATGCGACCCTGAAACGGTTACCTAGCGGAGGTTTCCCTCAAAATAAAGGGTTGTGTAGAGAGTGAGGAGTGTTTAGGTTCCGAAGATGCGTTTTTGTTTTTCCTCTCAACCACAAAAAGCCATTTCCTTCGCAGCCTCTGCCCCGTTCAAAGCCTCTCCAATACTCATTTGGTATTGATTATCGAGTTTGCGCATTGCAGTGCTTGACTTAACGCTTAATGTAAATGAATCAAATAGGATAGTCATGGCATGAGCAATATTCCAAAATAGGGTCGAGGGCCGGCGGAGCAATTTTTTTCTCTTAAGGTTTTGCTCGTCAGAATGGCTGGGATTTTGGAGTTAAGCTGAAAAAAACGGAGATGTTAAGCGAATGAAAGTTTCGCGCACGGATTATCTGCTAGGCGATGGAAGGATTGGATATGAAAGATGATTTCGGAAAAAGCGGATTTCGGATGTATTATCTAGGTCGGATTGTTTTGTTCAAAATGAGTGAAGCAGTACTGATTCCCCCATTAAGCGAACGATGACTCTGGTGTTAATATCGGAGACAATGTTAAAAAACACGGAGAACGACTTCGCATTCGGTTATGGTGAAAAACTTGGAGCGAAAAATTCAATGTTTCGAGGATGATTTATGCGCCCGAACCGCTAAAAGTTTTATCACCACTCTAGATTTTTTATTTCACGATGCCTTACCTGTAATTAAGAAAACTCTTCGGTAAGATAAAAAATTATATCTAATAACATAAAGTTCCAATGCTATAGAAAATCGCGATTAAGAGATAGAAGAACTTCATGGATTGTAATTTTTATCTATGAATATACAGTTATGTTTTTTGATTCCAGGGGGTTTGAAATAATGACTATTTAAACAAATAGAACTTTAATATTTTATAACTCTGCGTTGTACTGTTGGTAAGAAGCTGATTATCATTTGGAACCGACAGTCGTCTTTAAAATTAAAGTATAATTAAGGTAAAGTTTATGTCGGCATTGTGAAACTACGTAGTAACCATATTAGATATGAAATTTAATAAAAACTTGAAACCTCTAATGGCATGACTTTCACTTTTCCTAGCCCTTGTACTTTTACTTACCTTGTACATGAAGATTCACTTCGGAATTCCTCATTGATTCAAACTTTCCCTTCCTACGATCTACTCCTTCCGACATTCAGAATCATTGCTTATTATAATATTACTCCCTTCTTATTTTGTTATGAAGCTGTTTTATTGGCTAAAAAACCTCATTTGTAATAGAGATTCTCACTTGGTGAACTTCTACGAATGAATTACCATTACCTACGATGAATGATTTCATCCTCTTAAATGCCCAATCTTATTATTATTAGTAGTAGTATTGTTAAAGTGCTTCGACAGCTAAAGTCATTTCGCACGTAGGCCCCCATCGGGAATCGAACCCGGTACCTCTTCACCGAAGTTGAACACGTTGCCCACTTGGCCATCCGGGAGCTCCTATCTTATTATTTTAAACAATAAATTCATTTTGTGGCAAGAGAAGCAGTCGCATAATGTACAGATGTTGTCCTTGTTTCGTGGAAAGTAGATATGGTGATAGAATCTTGATGTAACTGTCACCACTATCACTATCATATTCTACATTTAGCTCTCTTCTTTTCCTAGTCTTTATCTTCCATCCATCTCTTCTGAGCAGTCGATCCATTCCTTTGCTTTTCTACTCTCCGACGAGGAATCTACCCTAGCGCTTCTGTCGCCCACCTTCTAATCCTCATTCCTTGATGTGCCGTTTCAACGTGTCTGTCTCCGAAGTCTCTACGGATGACAGGCTCACACCGTCTGAGCGATTCTCCGCTAGTCTCACTTTAATTTTATCATCCGGATTTCAAACTTATCTGTGATAACCGATTCCTTGACGTTTCTGAGTGTATGTGTGTCCCTTTTCAGTTGCGGAAACAAGGGAAAATTTTATTCTTTTAGAATATCCACATTTTTAGCGGAATATATGCACAGATCGCGGTATTCATATGATATATAAATTGCAACTACTTCTGCATTTATAAGGGGTATTCTTTGGCATAGTAACTAAAATCTTTGTGTTGACTACATACACCAACTTTAGCTGTATGATAAATTTTGAGTTGAATGTAAATGAGAACATTTAGAATTGCTACCGTTATAATATTTTATTATAGTAGTATTAATATTGTTAAAAGTGCTTTGACAGCTGAGGTAATTACGCGAGTAGGTTCCCACCGGGAATCGAACCCGGAACCGCTTTCACCGAAGTCGAACGCGTTGCCTACTTGGCTATCCTGGATCCTATTTTATTAAAAGTACGTCATAATAGTGTAGCTAAAGCTCTAGATTGAAAACAATTGTGAAAATACTAAACAGTTATAATTTATTAAGTAAAAGTAAGATGAATAACTATACAGATAGAAATTTGAAAATAGATACATAAATAATAGTCCAAGTTTCCTAAGAATTATTAAATAAAATATTGTGCGTGATCAACTAGTTGTTACAAATTCAAACTAGTAAAATCTTCGTTTAACATACCAAAATTCTTGCCCCATGGTGAACTGAATTTCCAATAACACATTCTGTGTATAAATCTTTGTCAACTACATCAGAGCAACCTTTCAGTCTACAGTAATAGCATTCAAGCCGCTTACTATTCGAGTGGCAAAGAAATGCTTACAGAGTACTCTATATAACTCTATTTAATATTAATCCAGAAATGAAATGCTCAAGGATTGGAATTTGTCCAAGAACACAAGAAATAATGGTTGCTATTGGCTAGGTTTGCCATCTTATAGAAAGGAAAGGGTCGCGACAAAAGATGATCGGAGGCCGCAAATGAAGAACTTTAGGATATAATGTAGGTTATTTTTAAATTTTACTACGAATTTTTATCGAAACAAGAACGACAAAAATCAATGCGATACTTACTTTTTATAGTTTTGAATTAAATCAGAGGTCTGTATTCTCAAAATGCCTTTCAAATTCCCATTCGTGATGGAGGAATGTTTTTTTATGTTCGAAATATATACGATCCCCAGAGTGGCCGTTCAAGAGACAAATTTTCATAGAGCCATTCATTTCCAGCTTTTACACAATAACACACTTTTATAAATAAATAAAAATTTCAAAATCCATTGTGGATTGCATGTTGAACGCAAGCGGTGTAATGTATGTACAAATATGGGAGTCAATAAATGGTCTACAATATGGAAGCTCAATAACAGGGGTAGTTTGTATAAAGAGTCGATGCTGAAATAATTTCCATATCGGAGAGCTGAATTATAGTCTTTCTTTATTTGTAATATTCCATCGACGTATTTAAGGATTAAAACACAAAGCTATGATGCGTGTACTTGCGTCAGCTGTATAATTATTTTTACAAAGCCATAATAAAGGTTTGGCAAACATAGGAAGAAAAATATTTATTAAACTAAAAGAACGAGATTTTAGTCATATTTCACTGCTACAATAAGCTATCGTTAATGATTAGTGACCTGGACAGAAACATAATCATTAAATTCTTTCTTTCTCACTTATATCGAGGGCAGAAAAAATGTCTCAATCGATAAATCAATCCATTACCCGACT
>KZ308342.1:287007-366850 GCA_000376725.2 Ladona fulva | reverse complement strand
CAAAGGAATAACAAGTGTGAAAAATAGTGATATGACTGGGACTCGAACCCAGGTCTCCCACTTTCCGGGCAGGTATTCTACCTTGTTAGAATACCTGGGTTCGAGTCCCAGTCATGTCACTATTTTTCACACTTGTTATTCCTTGGGTTTCAGCCGCACAACTTCAATGTGCAAAGTTAACACCTTTACCTCAATAATTGGGTTATAACTATATACATTTTAAAACAAAGAAGATCGTAAAAAAATCGCAATTCGCCGAGCAATAAGTTACTGTAGCTATTAAGAAGAAAAGATTGTACCCTAAAAAATAAATAGAAATGATTCAGAATTCAACCTTGCTATAACTTTTTACGAGTTTTTTTTTTTGGATAAATATGGGTTCTAATTTGTTCGTTTTGATTCTTCCCCGTTACAATGGTCGTTTTTGAGTGTTTACCTAAATAATGACTAAAGTTCATCAGCGTCTATTGAACTCCTAAAGAATTACTAGGTCTGTTAAATAAATCCGTGCATGAAATCTAGGCTCGAATTCCCTTAACGTCCACTGATCAAAAGTAAGCTAAGACAAAAAATTACTGAAATATAAATCGAGCATATCGGGAACACATACGAGATTATCAAGGGTATTTTAAAAAAATACGTATGAAGGAAAGCATCACGCTTTCCGAAATGAGTATGTTTCCTTTTCGGATTGGTTATCATTTTCAACGATTTCCAGCTTTGGTATACGAGGATGCATCGTATAAAAGGATGCTTAATTTCCATAACGATGCGAGGAAAACTTTTCTCTGCCACTTACAAAGGCTTTGATATAATTTTTGTTACATGTATAATACTTTGGTGCGAGGTCTTGAATAGTAGGGCGGATTGGCATAAAAAAGACTGAACTACTGTAATGTAATACTTTCAAGTTTCACGTTGATTATTTCTTCGGAGACAAAAAGAAAATAAGACATCGAGAAAATATGAGATTTAGAGCCACAAAATTCCTCATCACCGAGTATGTGCAAGTAAAATGAGCAATTGCTTTTCTTTTCTTTTGAATGGCTGATTAAGGAATCCAGAATACGCAAACAAAGTAGAGCACGTTTTCTACAATCAGCCGAAACACTGTTTGGCATCCTTCAAATAAAAGATGCACAGTATATCCAAAGCGTTTGTTTATCATCCTCGCTCTGGCTCATTATAGCAATGAAAATATTTTTCATCCTGGGCGTTTAAAGGCTTAACATTTTTGAATGCAGTTTTCAAAGCTCGTGTGTCGGAAATATTTGGGTTGGATCATCACGTTTGATAAAAAGCTTCACTAAGTAGAATCAAGAAAGCCTTTCCCAGAGAAATTTTTCACGTTTGCGAAATATTATTCGAAGATCGAAGAGGATAGGGAGTGTGAGGAATTGTTTTCATCTCATCCGACTCGCTTTTCAGAGTTCTAGATTTCAGTTTTGATGCTATCCCATTCGAGGCAGAAAACCAGCTACCTCAATTCCCAACTTCCATATACTTCTTCGGGCGAGGAGAATTTGGATTTGGTGCTAGACTACACTCGTTACCATCCTAGCATGCAAAAATGAAAAGGAAACACATGCTGGGACACACGGCCACAGCAGGCGTTGGGACATTCGAAACATTCGACCCTCTCACTCTAATCTTATCTTCATGTAGCCCTATTTGCGTCTCCGCCGAAGCTTTCCGGAACCTCAGAGAAAAATCTCATTCCGAAAAAACATCTTTATTTTCCCAATTTCCCTCCAGAAAACCACCCTCTTCCTCCCGTTACTTACCTCCTCTCTCCGCCGCTAATTCCGGCTAACGGGTTCCCGTCCCCTCTCATTCCCTCCGAAAGATGGGAAAAATATAAAAAAATACACGGCGGAAAATGTAAAAAAATGAACGCCCCCTTTCTACGCGAGTGACGCTCCACTTTCCTCAATTATAAAAGCTTGGAGCCAAACAACGGGTTGCGGCTCTCTCGAAACAAGGGCAGGATGGGGTAGTGGAGGGGTAAACGCCGGGAGTGGAGAGTGGCTGCGGAGGTGTGCGTCCCAACCCCTTTCCATAGCGGCTTCATTCTTAACAATCACTTAATGAGTTCGGTGGTTTAGAAGGGAGATGAGAGGAAAACGCAAATGAAGAAGAGAAAATAGAAAAAGATCGTCGAGGGGATGCTCGGAGAAGAGGGAAAGTTAAGGGGCGAAGGAGAAAATAGAAACATTTTGAAAAAGTGAGAAGAACGTCTGTTGCGAAGGCCTTGGGATGAGCGTAGCGAAGATGGGGAACAAAGAGAGGGTAGAGAATAATGGGAGTCATGGTTACGGCAGAGGGACGTGTGGGAATAAAAGAGGGAATGGGAATGAAAGAGGAATGGAAGTCGAAGAGACGGTGAATGGATTGTAGTGAAGAGGCCGGTGATGGCGTGAGAAACAGATGGACGTCGAGAACGAGCTGAGGAATTAGTTTGTCGATTAATGGGTCGCCGGAAGAGAAACGTATTTGAAGAGTAAATGAGAGGCCGACGCGTGGTTGTCTGAGCGAATGTATTCTGTGGAGAAATGTTCTCAGCGTTGAGAAGATTTGTGAATCTTTCTAGCTCCCGCGAGATGATGTTCTTGGTAGAAAAAAGAATAAGATTCTTTTATTTAACAACATTCAATCGTATATTGTATGTTTTAGATGTTTAAATTGTCGATCGGCTATCTTTGAAGCGAATGGAAAAGGTCAGAGTCTATTAATAGAATTATTGGAAGACATTGTTTTTAATGACGAGGAGTTTTGAAATGAAATCGAGTTAGTATGAATCAGATTCAATTGAACTATTTCTATTCTATTTCTAGTTCTTCTACTGAGCATGTAAATTCCATTGAGTAATTTTTGAATCTCTAAAACCAAATTCTATGCTATAAATAATCTAAATTAATTCTTAAAATTCTATCATATTAGGTCTTCAAGGAACGATATTATAAGGAAGTAAAAAGAACTGTAATTTCCAAATTTAATGTAAACATAACGATAGATTTCGGCTGCATCGCCAACATCATGCACTCTTGTACTCTTCTATGGCGATGTCGCCGAAACCAGTCATCAAATATACACGTAAAGCGAGGAAATTACAAAG
Organism: Ladona fulva; assembly: GCA_000376725.2. NCBI lineage: Eukaryota > Metazoa > Arthropoda > Insecta > Odonata > Libellulidae > Ladona > Ladona fulva. The sequence goes on along the minus strand of KZ308342.1, from coordinate 363,735 downwards.
TTGTTTATATTTCCTTAAAATAATTTTCCTGAGAACCCGTAAGAGACAATGGATTGAAAAACAACATTATCAAAACTATTTCCAAGTTCCTAGAGGAAAATAATGCAAATAAGGACATTTTGTGTCGTAAATAAGGATTTCAATTTGTCTAATTTCAATGGAATTTTGATAAAATACCCAGCTATTTTTAATACCAATTATCTTAAAACCATGCCTTTCACAAATAGTTATATCTAGAATATAGTAATTTCTTGTTCATTTTGAAAAATTTTGGGGCCATTAATTTTCCAAAAAATGTAGCAAAGAACGTTAGGAATCGATTCTATTAAACTTTTCATCTATCAGTGCAATGTACTTTAATAGTGAAATCAAGTAAAACGCTGCTCAAAAGAAATTCTTGCCTTCAGAATACTTGAACCCAAACGAGGACTAATGAGGCTCATGGCCCGAAGACTTTAGCAAAAGGGATTAGTAATTAGTTTAATCATGAAATCGGGACGCTGGAATTTCGTTAAATAAAATTTCTCCTGAAGAGGGTCAATTAGGGTACAGCGATAAAAGTGACAGGGTAAATAAGGGAGAGGGTATTAATTTTTTTTAAAGCTATTGAACAGATAAAACCTTTCCTTTGTCAATCAAGGCTGCGATAGAAAAAGAGAGCAAACAATGAAGAGAATAAAGAGGTAGAAAAATTGACTGCGACAAAAAGACTGAGAGGAAGACAAAAATTCTTGGAAAAATCAGAAGAGATGAAAGTAGTAGAAAGGATGAGTTGGGGAAATGGTTAAACAGAGGGACTGAAGCGTAAGGGAAATGAGGGAGAAGTAGAAAGGAAATCTTTGAAATTTAATTGCCGTGAGTAATTCGATGAATTAGTAGGAGACAAATTTCATTGTGCATGCGGATGTAGCCAGTATTAATTAATCGCATAAATGAACCGATTAACTGCGTTTATGGGAGCCAAACGTTGAAATAAAACGGTTCACTTAAAGTAATTCATTTCAGAAGGTTTTCGCTTGATTGGATCAATCTTATTATTAATCTGGGAAAGGGCACATGAAAAATAAGAACTGAAAATAAGGCCAAGGTTATCACCAAGGAATAGAACAGGAGGGAATTAACGAGATGGAACATATCACAGGACATGAAAACAAATAAAAATTCCGCAATAAAAAGTCCTTTCTATTCTTTTAAAAACACCGTTATTGGATCTTAAGGAGCCATGTTCTATTTCCTAGCTCTTCCCAATCCTCTTTACATGATAAGACGAGGACTAAGACTATTCAGTTATTAATTTTAAATGATTTTTATCGCATATTTTTGTTATCTTTTGCAGAACAATTAATTCACTACAATAACAAATCAAATTTTGCGCAAGTCATACAAATTGAGAATCAGTCACCATTCATTATTGTTGTCCTGCGTGAATGTAAAAATTCAAATATCTCTAATGATTCGCAGTTCCATTATGACAGTATACACTAGCACATCCTTTTTTCGCTTTGCGGATCGTATCCTATTGTGGGATGCTGAACAAACGCGTCTCATCTCTAAGTCTACAAAAAGATACCTGACAAAACATGGAGAGGAAAATGGATTCCGCAATGATGACTTTCTCATTGATCATTTCGAAGCGCTGGCCGCATTTATAATCCGATCTCAGAGCTCAATGTGTATTGCGAGAACACGAGAACATCTGGGCACCGAGACGAGTTGGCTCTTTCTGAAAGGGAATCGTTTGACTGGAGACGACGCCTGTTTCTCAGATATTCATGGCCTCACCTGTGTACGAACGCGCGGTTCTGAGAAGAAGACATCTAAAAAAGGGAAAATCGAGAATATTTTTTCTACTGAAAGAGAGCAGGAAAAAAGAAAACGGATTGAAGGGGATGGGGAGATACGAGAAGGAATGGAATTGAAGTATTTTTTTCTGTTTTGAGAACAGGTATGGCTTGGTACCGCCTCAGTTTTTACGTGGATAACAAAGAAGGAAGGATACCGAAGAGAGTCGCTTTTCCCAATGTTACCGAAGGGCTTATGACTCCTGAGCGATAGAAGTCCGTAGCTGCGGAGATCTTTCATGGTATACGTGAACGTGAATGTAGTAAATGTTTAGTCCAGGGGTCCGCAGAGTGGCCGATATAGTCCCTTAAGGGCCGACTCCTGCCCCGGAGTTGACTAAGGATGAACTGGAAATATTATCTAAATTAATTGTAAAAATATTCTATAATTATTAGTAAAAACTACTTATGTTACTGAAAATACTGAAGTAGTTTGTACTGTTTTTAGTGAAGCATAAAAATAGTTTAATTACGGAATATCTTTATCAGATTTATCTTACATAAAAGACACGGACAGTAAATTAAATAATTTAAAATATCGAGAAATCAAACTTCTCTTTTACTTTTCCATTATCCCATGTAATTATATCGAAAGAAAGTAGAGGTTGTCGATAAAAAGATAAAAAATTCTTTAATGGGTCGATGATTACAAAACTTGCGAATGCTCTTGGGCCACATGCGACCCCTTGCATGCGGGTCAATGACTACCCAGTTCCTTACATTTTCGTAAGGAATTTATTAAATTTTAAATGAATCAAACCTACGGATCTTTAAGGATTACTGATGTTGAATATGAAGCGTAGTATGTACATCATCCGCGACCCTCGTAGTCTGTGGTTCAGGAGTTGATGTGTCCAAAGTTACTAGCTCTACCACATCTTAAAGTATCCTAAAGTTAAGGCAAGACTGTATACATATTTGTAGTGCGGGTTGTACGACTATTAGGCTAGCAGCAACGTTTTCGAACTTCCATGACAGGGATGGAAAACAGTTTATGTCAAGAGTGCCACAATGAATAAATAAAGAAAGCGTGCCAATTTGGTGCCATAAATAAAGAGATGTACTGATATGATCTATTTTAATATATCAAAGATGGGATTAAGGTGCCGTAACTTTCGTATATAATCATGCATCATTATTAGTGATGAACAAAACCCACGTCTAATTATTTTTGGGCTTCATATTTTAAGTTAAGATAACAGAAGAAGGATAAAGTTCTCTCACATGCCACTTAGAACACGCGGTTTGCCTCTTCACCCTCGTTCTCGGATTTTTACAATAGTATCTTGTAAGTATTAATCAATACTGGAAATAATGACATGAATCTCTCTCCAACTTTCAAAAAACCATCAAAGAACATTCTGATAATGGAGTATGAACATTTAAAAGGCATGTTTTACGAATATTAGTGAGGATGTATGATGCATGAAAACACCAATATCCCATGCTCTAGATCCCTAGATGAGCAGAATACAAAACGACTGATGATCAGTGAGAATGAGGCGATGAGAAGTTTAAGAAAGGAATGGTGCAGAAGCGTAAAAAGAGGTGTAGTGGGAAGTGATCGGACTTCTAATTTGGTGAGGAAGTGAGAGCAGACGTGCGATGGAAGAAATGGGAGAGAGCGTTAGTGAGGAAAGGAGGCGGGGATTAAGCGTAGACGTCCTTAATGGAGAGTTTAATTGGTTGATAGGGGATGTAAAAGTTTACGAGGAGAAGGTAGATAAGGAATCGGGGAAGATATGAAACGGAAGAGCGAACTGGGAGAGAATGAGAAAGTGACTTGGCGAAGTGAGTTAGCGAGGAAAAGTGCGCAAGTCAGATATTCTGGTTTCAGTTCAGCCGAAAATTAGCTAATCCGAAATCGAAGCGTAACTTTCATCGTTGTTAAAGGTAATCATTTCTAAAAATTGTCAAAAGCTCTTTAAAATTATGTACAATTTTGATAATCAAATATATTCGTATGTTTCTTAAATTTTTGGTCCATGCGGTCCCTCCATTTCGTCCTTGTATCGTCGAAGACTTCATTCACTGTAGTTGATTTACTTTGAGCAGTGATGTTTGTTTAGTCACATATATGTAGCAATTGGAAATGAAAGTGGTATTTATATCCTCCTATTATATTGAAGAGTACTCTTACGCAATATTCTAAATTAACTCTGGCTGAAACAATCATAGAGTGATCATGGTTGGCCAGAAATTATGGACACCTAATCCTACCTAAGGTAAACGACGGACTCGTAAGATTCCGCAGACCCAAGTTTAAGGACAAATGGTCAGATCACCTACCTACCTGCAAGCGACGTCACTGCGAAGGCACAATCGGCGTAGAAAATTTGGATTCTACAGCTAAAAAATATTTATGAAATTTCCATGAAATAAATTAATATTCAGGGGCAGTGTGAGCAGAAACAATTGGCGTCTAATTTTAACAAAATTGCTGTACATTAAAATGTCCATTAATTATAGTAAGTAAAATATTAAAATAACATCTTGTGATATCTTTTAAACTAAAAAATAAAAAAAATGTATTTGCAGAGCACGCAAGGCGCATGTTTTAAAACTAATGGTGATTTATTTTTAGACAATGTTGGAAAATCGATATCCATCGCATATCCCTACTGTAATATTACTCATACTCATACATGTTTATATCAAGTTCTTCTATACCGAACCTAGGGAACTCTCTGATCGAATATATTATACAATAATGTGATTTGGAGTAATTAAGATGATTCAGTGATTGGAAAGCATCTGTAAAGTCTGTCGAGATTGACGCGATCGATGTATTTACCAATCGCGGAATCATACTTAATATATCCCTATTGAATTGGTTTAGAAATAATCAATATTTTCAATTGCTGTAGAAATTTAACTGGGACATGTAATAAAAATTGAGAAATGTTGGCAACTTAAATATTTAACCCATTCTATCATATTGGATTAAAAACTTTTGTTATTTTAATCGATTTCAACTGAAGATGTTGGTCATGACTCTAATGCATTAGGTTTTTTAATCCATTATTTCCTTATATGACAGCACATGTTTCTGTACAGAGAAGCAAACGCTCTAACTAGTATAAATTTGAATCCATTTAATGAAAAAGAGGAAGAGAAGAGTCGAAGAGAAAATAATCGTCTTTGGATATAGTATTTACACACAGTCTAAGATACACTCCGAGACAAATATAACTTGCTGCATGGAATGAAATTATTTCGAAGTTGATCCACGGAAAGGATGATATTTGAAGAAATTTCTTTCTAGCACAGATCAATAACAGTGACTAGAGAGTATCTTCCATATCCTAGCATTGCGGTGTGTACTAGAGTCAAAACACGTATTATCTTAGATCTTAACTCAATTAGTAGTAGTAGTATTGTTAAAAGTGCTTCGACAGTTTAGGTCATTTCGCACGTGGGCTCCCACCGGGAATTGAACCCGAGACCGCTTTCACAGAAGTCGAATGCGTTGCCCACTTGGCTTTCCGGGAGCCCTAAACTAAATTATTTGCCAAACATGTTCTTCTTAGTTTAAGAAAAGTCGAAACATTTTTCTCCATAGTGTGCACTTTCTCAACTTGTAATTCTATTCTAAATGGAGACTTCTCCGTACCCAGTTTATTATTTGACTGAATGCATGATAGTTTAACCCAATCCCGCGATGCTTCCGGCATCGTGGAAATGCTATTACTAAAGCATTAAACAATTCGTTTATCATCATGTTCATTATTTAAGCACACGTGTTTCCCCTGAGCGCTTATAACCATTAGAACTAAGCTAATTCGTATGCACAAGTGAGAAGAAAATGAAAATGAATGAGTGAAGAAATTGCAATAAAAGTTTGTAATTTCACTTCCACGATTCCGCGTCGTCTTTGAGATGCTTAAAAACATTTCCTCCTCTAAGGCTGTGTCATTTGTTGGGAAGACTGGAAACAGAACAGAGGGAAAGTGATGAGGAGAGTGAGAGGGAAATACAGGGGGTGTGAAAGGAAAACAATGGATGAGAGAGACTGGGGTTGAACGCGCAGAACAAATGAGCGTATGTTACTTACGAATGGATGAGAGAGAAGAAAGCGGTTCATTGAGGCAGCCTAAGTTCTGAAAAAGGGTATAAATGTAGAGGGAGATAGGAGGAATTGTTTAAGGGAAGAGGAAGAATCAAAGTCAGTAACGTAACGAGAGGAATGGTAAATAGAACTGCTATATAGGATGAGTTGATTCGATGCAAAAAATATTCCTTGTGCAGCATTTTCATACACCGAGATCTGTATTTCATCTTTTAGGTTGAAATACGGTGTTGCTTAAATATGCGATTTGAGAGTGTGACTCATTTTCTGACGCAACGATACTCTGGCAAGAACTAAAGAATGACATGGTAGCAATAGATTTCATTTGCTAAATAAAATTCAATCGTATCATTTTAGAGAGATATTTCTAAACATGTGACATTTATTATAACGCTGTGGAAATGAAAGGAAGGAAATATTTGTGGAAAAAATTACTGACTATTAGAAGAGAATATGTACATCATAAAATAAATAAGGTAAATTAAGAAAATATTACTACCTTTTTGGACTATTTACAATCGTTTGATTTACTGTAATATCTTAATATAACATTGATACGTTGTCTCGGAGAATATCGTGAGAAATGCTGAAATCCTATATTGAATAAGTTTTAACTCCTTTTAAAATCTTCACTAATAACTTTCAATCTGTTTTCCTTTAATTGTTGACAATACTCAACCTAAAAGTCGGTTCCAGTAGTAGCGCAATCAATATATTCGTTCGAAAAATATAAAAAATAGTTCCAATCTCGAAATATCCCAAATTTCATCATCCTTACAGAGACAAGGTATGAAATATTGAGGAGTAAAGTAATGGTGGCTGAAATACTGCTCAACGAAGCTTAAAATTGCTTACATCCTCTCTTGACTATGGTTTGGTTGAGGAAGTTTGTTTCGACGCAAAAACATATTAAAGTTTTTCATTGTAATCACCTTCACCGTTTTCCTCAATATTCATAGAATGTAAGCTTACGAAATCATGTAATGCATATACGTTTTTTCCTCTGCGGATTGAACACGAGATCTAACCCAGAGGAATAATGTAGACGATCATAATAACATTTCATTCTTCCGAGTTATCTAAATTAATTCTCTTCTAAAAGTAATTTCGAGGAAGCTTCCGAATTCTCTAAATTACATTTCTTCGAAAATTTGTTAATTTCGTAAATCTTAAACGGAGCAATAACGTTTGGAAAGATCAAGCCATGTTCATATAAAATATTAATGAGGAAATGTCTTTGGAATCTGTAGGAATCAATTCCAGAGTAAGATTTGATTTTGCCAAACTACGCTACCGTGTTTAATTTTGATTTCAATGTAGCAAAACCTAAAGCAGGGAATTGACTTCAACTAAATATTCTTCCTTCTGAAGGATGGAAAGATGAGTACCTCTCCAAATAATTAATTAATAAATGAATTCTGTGGAAAAGTACGGATCTTTTCTTTCCTTCAGAATAAAATTTAGTTTCCAGAATATCTCGACCGCCCCAGTAGAACTATTAAAAATGTGATTTATTTACATGAAATGTTTTCCAGCGGTTGGATATTAAGCTTCTTGAAAATTTCTACTAAATTCATGTTTTTGTCATATATACGAAGGTTTTTGTAGAGATTTTTGGTAATAAGGGAAGGACAAGGTAAGCTTTGAGTTTCCTGAGGGGAATAGTTATGATACAGATTATAATGTTTAAACAGAAACTTGGAATTGGAAGAAAAAGATAAAATTATTAAATTAACAGTTATCTTAAGAATGATATATTAAATAAATGAGAATTATTTCAGAATGAGATATAAAGTATGGAATTTTAGGAGTAAAGAAGAAAGGATGAATTTTAAGAGATATTATAAATATTTAGCTATGGAAGGTATTTTGTGAAGATGTCAGTAGAAAAGTCATAAAAACATTTCAGTATTATTATAATATGTTTATTAATTGAGTTTTTTATTTGACCAACGAATGTACCATAGAAGACAGCGAGATGTAGAAATGGGTTGCGACAGAGTTCCTAAACAAGGAAGCTGACGAAAAACAAAATGCGAGGGATTGAAAGACACTGACAAGGAAGCAAGGAAAATGAAATAGAATCTGTGAATGGACCGGTGGAGTGCGAGTTGGGCGTTATAGAAAAGAAGTAACGAGGGAGAGAAGCAAAGAACAGGAGAGAATGGAGTCAGGGGGCGTTGGGAACGAGGGCGCCAGCGAAAATGGAACGACCAGAAACAGTGAAAGAGAGAGGTTACGTGAGTGGGGGAGGGAATGCAAGTGGCACGCGGAAATGAGGGAAGGGGCCGTTAAAAGAGAGGTCATTATCGTCGATGTTCTCTGCCTCGGTTGTTGGTAGCACTTATTATTAATGCACTCGCTAATTTTATTCCCTCGCCCACGACCTAACCCGGCGCTTTAGCAGCTAAATCGTATATTGTTTGGATATGTACCTCAGTGCAGGTGTAAAGGTGAGCGGTGCAGTCGGATATAACGCAAAAATGGCGGTCGGAGAGATGAGGTGGATGGGGGAGTGTGTGACGGTGGAAAAGCAGCTGATGAAAAGGCTGGCGGGAAAGAAAGGGGAAAAGGGGCCCTCTGGAGGGAGACGGAGATGAGAGAGAATGGAAGAAAAAAAAGGAGAGAGAGGGAGGCAGGAAAGTAAACTCGTTCGGACGGGGAGCGCGCGTCGCAGCGGCGGTGCTGGTGTTTAGCGTCGTAATGTTTAATGGCGTTTTGATACTTTGTCCAACGTTGTCGTTTTTGATGGGCCGATATCGCTGTACGGGAGGAATTTTCCGCTGCCGGAACCGCGCGAGAGAAAAACAAGAAAAGAAGATTGGGGTGGTCGATCAGCTCTGTGACAAGACAGCGGAGGAATTTTTTCTGGAGGATTTCGATGTGTTACTAGGGTAGACCGTTTTCTCAAGTGCCTAAAACGTAGCATTAAAACCGAGACTTGGATAAGGTTAATAAAGCGTTGGTTTCTGAGGATTCCTATAATTCCAGTTCATGGAATCATGCTTTATAATGTAAACGTATAAAGTAAAAAGGTTTTTATATCTATCAGTGAATCAGTGAATACGCGAAATTGGAATTAACCTATATCCACATCAACACTCTTTTTTCAAAAGGTTGGACGAAACGCAATAAACTCGAGAGTATTACCATTAAGGTAAATCAGGTTGATCAGAAAAATCACATGAATCTTGAATCCTAATTGAGATAAGTGAATTATCCCGGAAGAGTGCTTTTCTATTGTCGAGAGCAGCGTCGAAGAACTCGAATGATTGGTTTTGCATAGATCTTACATTTTTTGTTAGCGCTACTTAGATTCAATTCTCATTAAATACGTCTATAGATTACATACAAGCGTTACTTAAAACATTGAAGGAAACAATTGCCAACCACCTCTTAAGCTAAAACTAGCTATGAATTCATAAAGCGCATTCCTATCCTATCAACTATGATTAATTTTCAACGGTAACATTTCTCCTTGAAAGGATTTGTATTCTGTCTCTAATTTTCTTCTCCTCAGTACACAATTTGGCAAACATTCACCCAATCGTAAAATCGAGCAGGAATATAATGGTGTTATTAAGCCTGAGGGATCACTTAATTTTTGCGTTTCCACTGAGAAGATGTAGAGTTCCCGGCACTTATAAAATGAATACCAGCATCAGTATATACATCTAACGTGGATCCACATTTTCAGCTGCCTTAGGTTTCCTCTCAAGTAAAAACGAATTAATTTTTGAGGTCAACAAAAAATAAGTTATTGCCAGAAGGGTTGAAGAGAATAAAAAAGGCGCCGATTTCGGTCGAGGCAGTCTTTTCGTTACCGTAGTTACTGAGACTTTGCGGAGGTAGATAAACAGAAGTTCTATTTAAAAAAACAGGGGATTAAAAACCAGCTCACAAAATGGAATCCTAAAGGAAAGAAAATGAGGTTAGGCAGAAGGGAGGAAATAGGAGGTGAAATTAACAGCAGTTCTTGCGGAGTTTTTCATTTACAGTCTATTTTTCCTTTTATCGCTCATGTTTTCTATTACTATGATTCACGCCGTTGATTTTCTTTTGTTTCGGTGTTTATTTTGGCTTGCAGGGTGCACTCGTGGTGGTACTGGCGTCGCCAGCGGTTTTGAGGCAGTCGTTGAACATAGGGGCTCCTCCCAGTTTCTCCCCACCCCGCCTCTGATGCACCAGTCCAATATCACCATCCCTCCCACATAGCCAATATTTCTGTACCCCTTCCCTCTGCAATGGCCTCACTCCCTTAGCTCTAAAACTTACCTCCCATTCCTTGGTCATGATGGCATCTATGCCAAACATTTTTTTGGCAATATTATAATATCAATATTTTTACGTTAATATTTGAATAACATCTATTATTTGCCTCTCTTCACATACGATTTTTGAATTCTTGGTTTTACAATTATTTCCTATTATGTTTGCGTCATCATTTGCCGAGACAGTAGCTATTTTTTCTCTATCTAAGTAGACTGAATCTATTTTAGAAATCTACTGAAATCCAAGGTTCATATTTTATATACGAATATACAATTTCATCCGCTAAAGAGCTTTTCGTCTGTGTAGTTACCTTAAATTCTTATTATGTCTGAATGTAAACTTCGACATTTTTTTACCTTTATTCTGAATTTACAAAAGATTGGCGCTCCTGAATGGAATGTGGATGTTACCAGTTAATTTTTTCAGGAGACAATTTTTCGAATATTGTAAAATTGTTAAGTGTTTAATTGTTACTGTGAGTACTTATGACAGCTAGTCTATCTTAATTGTATACAGAAGCCATTGTACAAATGGAAGTATTTTTTAGGGTTGCTTAAGATAACAGAAACTGTAAAGGCCAATCGTGAATCATTCATGAAGCAAATCTTCTCTGAAATTTACATCAGAATATTGTCTTCAAAAACCCTCTGAAAACTTTCAAGAATCTCAAATTCTAGAGCTCCCGGATAGCCAAGTGGGCAACGCGTTCATCTTCGGTGAAAGCGGTCCCGGGTTCGATTCCCGGTGGGGGCCCACGTGCGAAATGACCTAAGCTGTCGAAGCACTTTTAACAATACTACTACTACTATTCAAATTGTATAACCAACCTGCAGGCTTTATGACACTACTGCAATACTTTTGTTTCAAGGGCCATTCGCAAACACCCACCTCACATCAACTTTCATGGTGGAAAATCCTACTAACCTACTTCGGTGGGTCTCCGAAAGGAATTTGACTATATCCGTGTTTCTATGGGAACGGAATACACTTAATTGTCGAGGAAAACTTTTCTCATACGGGACTTCGAACAAAGGAGGGGAGAGAAAGGGAGTCAGAAAGCGGAAAAGGAAGGAATTTATTTCCGTGACGGAGGACTAAGTTAATTCGGGAAAAATAAATATATGCAAGGGAGTTGTTAAGGGAGATAGCTATGGATTAAAGTTTAAGTTTTAGTAAACTCGGAAGCTCGCAGCTTCGAATTTAAAAATCCGTATTAAAGAATCATCACCGATGGATGGTAGCCCAAGGGTCTATATTTTATTTCCACGCGTAGCCGTAGTCATGCAAAAATTAAAGGGCCAAAGCGAGAAACGGAAAAAGCAGGCTGGAAATTTTCGCGTTGCAGTGATTCCGTCGGGCGTTTTTCTGGTTAAAGTTTATAAATCGGAGGGAAAAAGTTGGAGCCGAAATCTTAAATCAAGGCCGCGGAAGGCGAATGTTATGCGACCCAGACTTCGGAGGGATTAAATTCGAAGTTAAATAGAAAACGTCGGAAGCGACTGTGCCGAAATGGGGGTCAAAACTCTTTAAAAATTAAAAATAAACAGTCCTTTCTCTGTTCGATGACGGAAAAAAGAGGAGAGAGAAACCCTGCTAAGCTTCCTTGAATATCGAGTACTTTTTCATAATTCTGATCCCAGTATTCTAGCGCACAACGCAGAACGCATGATGTAATACTTATTATTTTTCAAACTTTGCCATTTAACCTCACCATTAATTTGCCTTCACTCTACAAAGGGAATTTTTAGGAACGAGCGTGAAAGCTATGGTTTATGAAACAAATCTGATTGTAACCACTAGATACTTAGTGCTTCTGCATCGCCTTTTCCCTACGAATCGGATGATGAAAATGCCATAAACGAATACCAAAAATTACTTCGATGCTGAAGCTTTCGTGGAATGGACTGTTAGTTTCGTAAGCTCCTTTTGTAATTCAGGTACAGACAGAAAATATTATAGTCAGTTTCGCGTAACATTGGTGGCTAAAGAATATCCTTTTGGTGTGATGGAAATAGGGAAATCTGAGCTTAACGTTTTTTTTTAACTTTGGCTGGAAGTGCGACGTAATCCAATTAGGACGGATCCCAAAGGTTTGGTCTAAAAACCCCACCATCACAGCTCAAAATGTGGAGATATATATGCTTCCTAATAAAAATAATCCTAAAGGATTATCCAAAGATGTTCCTGAACCCATTTCCCCATTGCTTTGAAAGGAATGTTTTAAAATGTAGTTTAATATACAAATTTATCACAGAAACTCTAAAGCGTGATGAAGCGTGAAGCTACTATCAACAACTTAGAAAGTTTGCGAGAAATCGACTCCGGTGAAAACTTTTTTTTCATTACGATTAAGGAAATGTTGGAATGATGTGAAAATATCGCACAATCAGTTGACGACCATCAATATTGTGCTGCATACTTAGTCTTACGTATATTATATATATGTAAAGTAAATAACTGCAAATAATTTGGTCAATAATGAACTAGTTTTCTTCATCAAGTTAATCTTAATTGAATATAATTTCCGATGATAATTAAAATATTTTTGTGTATGTTTCTTTGTCACTGAAATATTTATGAGAATTCTAAATATACTCTAAAGGTAGGAATAATTGAATTAACTGCTGCAGGTTTTTGCAGCGAATGGAAGTTTCATAAATAACCCTTAAGCTTTCAATGTATTCCTCCCAAGTTATTGTACCTGAGGGCTACATAATAAACTTCTTGAGAAGTTTTCCAATTTTAAGAATAAAATTGCGATTACGTCCACCTCTTGAAGTAAGAAGTGTAACATTCTCTGTAAAATTGGAAAGGCGTGAAGCAAGCGGAGCTCATGGACAAAAATGAAACTACCTCTTTTGAAAACTGAAAAAATCAATTCTCTCGGAACCTCCCATGGTGGTTTGCTGCAAGTCTATAAAAACGCGGGTACATAAAATTTTAATGAGAAGAAAATGAGTTTCTCCAGCAACATTAGAAAACTTATTCCCGTTCGAGGGACATCTAAGTTTTCAAGCGCGTTTGACCTACATGTGTACAAAGAATGCTTGTCGAGTTAGTAATCCACCCATTTCATTTCCTTCTCCGCCCCTTTTCTATTTTCGGTAATTGCCATCACGTTGCATGCACCAACGCCTTCTGAAGACTTTTGCCAATCCCCTGCTCACAGGAAATCTCGCAAAACTCCAAGCATAACTGAACCTTTCATCCACACCCAAAGGACTAATTCCAAGCCCTTTCCTTTTTCCTCCTAGAGAATCCCAATTCTCTCATACACATACTCCGCCCAAAAATATTCTCGCACTGTCATATTCCCACTCTCTCTCTTTGTCTCCTTGTTTCCTTTCTATCTCGTTGGCATCCCATATCTACGCATTCCCCTACTTTTTCGGTTTCCTACCGAAAACTTCTTTGTCCCGAGGACTCTCGTTATCACAGGAACACTCCCTCACGGTTGAGCCCATTAGCGCAGCCTTCTCTTCCATTCAAACCGTGTTTATTCTTCGAGGATTCCAAATTCTCGGAGGTCTTTCCCTACTCCATTCCTGCTTCTATCTACAAATTCCCATCCTTCCAGGCTGCCTGCATTTATTACCTGCAGTCTTCTCGCTTCAGCGCTCCGGCAAGATTTTGGCTCACTGGCGTATCCGAGGATCGCTTTGAATGGAGGATTCTCAGGTGTGATAAGGTGAGGGACAAGAGATTTGGGCCGGTCCAAAAAGTCCTCACCCTTTTCTTCTTCAGAGTTTTATTTTCCTCCATTCCAATTCCATCTCTCCTACGGGAGAGTACAGAGAATCAGAATCGAAAGTAGGCGAGGTAAGTAAAGGAGGCAGAGGAAGGAACTGTGTGGGACTCCTCATTCTATTCATATTTTTTTATTCTACGGAAAGGGTGGATAAGGTGGAGGATTGAAGTTTTGGACTGGATTCTCTCACAAAGCGCTTATGAATCTTTTCTTCCTTTTGTGTTTCTCTCTTTCAGTGTCCCATGAAATCTCTCGGTATATGAAAAAAATTTGCACAGCTTTTCCACCGCGACGGAGAAATCAGAACAATGCGGCAAATGGCAGGAATAGTACCATTATTTTTTATCTCGTCCGAGAGAAGGCTTGGCTTCATCTTTATTTTGGCACGAATGATATCACGATTAACTGCTGAGAGTATCTAACGTGGAGATATCCAGTGGTATTGAAAATTATAAATATCTTGATGAATTTTAGCCCACTTATAAACTCATTCCTGTAATTTTCGACCAACATTTTACATTGGGTATTCATAGCTTTAGGTTTTAATATTTTTTAATAAATCTCCTACGAAATCGATCAATTAATTCTAAAAGTACAATTTTGTTCATTTCATAAAATATGGATACATTTTCTCTAATGAGGACTTTCCATATTTAATTAACTATAACAGAAACGTTGCAATTAAGAAATTTCGTCAGGCGGATACAAAAATTGACCCGTTGCAAAATTTTGTGAATACGCCGATGAAATCAATCTAAACCAATTATTAATGCAACATTTAATTCTTCTTTAATAATAAATGAATTTCGCTACTTTGAATGACGTATCAAATAAACACAATCAGAGAATTAAATTTAATGTTTCACATCTAATAACATTTTCCAGATGATAATATTCATAACGATTCATTGCAGGATGGCTTGATTAATTATCACAGTCGATGACTTTTTATGTTTAAATTTTCTTGATTGGAAAATTCATTAATTATAAACCGCAATTAAGAGTATTCTGAGGAAGCTATTATTATCACTGTAACTGAAAAATAGGTGCATACGAAACGAGAGATTGAGCTCAATCTCTCTCCGCTTCAAAACGTCACAAAATAAGGAGCTCGAGAGTAAATTATTATAAATAGTTTCTAAAGCAACAAAAGTATAATTTCTTTGTAATCTGCTTTGATATTAGTCACCAAATGAAGTTATGGAGCTCCTAATATAGGATCGTACTTTGTTTTGATTCTCGACTATTATTAACAATCAGAGGAAATTTGCAGCCTAATGGTAAAAAAACCTCAGGGAACAAGGATACGAAATGTGCACCATGCATTATACACAATCGTATAAATAGATACATGGTGATAATTTGGGGGCCCAACTTCTGGATACTAGTTATAAAACCTCGATAAAATCGAGAGAGGGCCATTAGGGGTCCTATGTGAGAGTCCATGTAGTATCAAAAGCTTATTTTTTAAACCTGTGCTATTTTACCTGATAGATTTACCTAAAATGGAATTTTAATATCCTTTTTATCTTTTGGGGCCCTAAAACATATATAAATAGCTGAGAGGTATTAAAAATCCAGGTGAATCCAAAGAAAACATCCAGATTGCCAGAGAAAGATTGAGCATCTCGGTTCACTTATTACTGGTTTCCCTATTATTTATAATTGAAGAACATTTCGAGCCAGCTAGAGTCGAAAGAAAGTTCAATTTTGATGTTTTGCTATGTCTATACACAAATTAAAGTTCTTCTCTTGTCATATATTGTTCGTCACCTATGTCTAAGTGGACTGTTTAAATGAGTTTAGTAGTTCACCTCAAAATAATTCTTACGGAGAAAGGAAAGCGTCCTGGTTTTGAATCAATGACACTATTCCTTGATATGGTTCTCTATTCCGTTTTTTTACCTTCACCTTTAATTATTCCTATAGTTGCAAGCAGAATTCATTTCAGGAAGTGCATCCAATTAAAATTCAGAACTCCCAAGTGTCGTCCGCCGATCACTCATTCCGCTTATGCCAAAAATATCACATTACGACCATCACCAATGTGTTCCGACGAAATCAAATCGGGAAGCACGATACCCGATATCCCTGCAATTATGCGCTTACCAGATGTGTTATCTACTTAGAGAATTGAGAATTTATTCACAGAGCTGTCTTCTTGAATTTATCTTCACAATGCTTTATATACAGGGAGTTATTTTTACCAGCTTAGCGTTGAACTTAGGATCACTTTGGGAGATATATTTGCATGANCTATCTTACATTAAGCTTGCAGTATGCAAGCAACTTTTACTCATATATATATATATATACATATACATATAACATTATTTGTCTTATAACTTAAAACTTGATCCCTTATCCTTTCTTCTGCCTGCCAAATTGACGTCCTGTTTATGCTTTTCTGGAGAGCGAGTTTTTGCACTTCTCACCTCATCTTTTTCGCTCCCGAGAAAATTCCAACGCATCCCACTTTCTTCACCTCCCTCGCTCACTCAACACATTGCACAACGCACCCAGATTACTTTACCGATCCCCATTTTCGACGCGGATCCTCTTTTCCAGAAAGCACACACCTTTTCACAAGGACGTGCTTCAAGCCCACACGTAGGTCACACACTAAACTGAAATCCCTCCCGACTTTGAAGCCTTTCAGTCATTCGATTCAATCCTCACCTTTCGTCTCCCTCGAGGTTCCTTTTAGCTTTATTCAAAACTTTCCCGATGCTCCACAACTTTCCTCTGCCTCACACCAGTTTTGGATGTTTATTGTGCACGTCGCTTCTCCTCCACTAAATATTATAGTTTTCTGTTCCTCTCTCACCTGCATGTTTACGAGGGAAATGAAATTTATTTTCTCTACTCGCAATTTCCCCAAATTCGCCCTTCTCTCGTCCCATTCCTTAAATACTTGCCCTCGCTTCCTTTATCTCGCTTCATTTCATCCCCATCGCATTACATCACAATCCGCCCTTTCTATTCCATCCTTCAAGCGTCGACTCTTTGATCCATTAACTGCCGTCTCCATTACTGCGAGATCCTCTTCCTCTACTCTCGCGCCAATCCGGAGTCTTCCTCACCACACCCTCCACCGTCACCGCTGACGGTTCTTCCTTTATTTTATTTTTTACTTCTGCCAGCTTTCGCGCCTTCTCTTACTCCATTCCTCAGGAAACCGTTCTTTCCCGTCCCCCAATTGGCGGAGATGCTTTTTTCCACGCGCTTTTCCCCTGTCTCTCTTTCGCCCCACTTGCCATCAACGGCTCCTCTCTTGACACTTCAACACTCCTTGAAATTACGTCTCTTCTATCCATCTTGCCCTCTCTTTCTTTTCCTCCTTTAGTTAGCTCTTTCGCTGTCTGTACTGCTTTCTCCTTTCTCTCCATCCATTATTTTCTTGCAATTTCTCCTCTTCCGCTCGCTCTTAGATCCCTCTATCATTCTTCTCTCATTCACTTTTACTCTCTGAAAGCATCAATAAGTCGTCAGGGCAAAATGGGGGTGTGTCTCTGGTCCTCTGACTCTGCGTTGCTAAAGAAGAGAGGGTAAAGTGCCGGTGTCCGGTCATAATAAAGTATTCTTTTTCTCCGTAAAATGTTATAGGGAAGAACGTAGAGTATACGATTCGTGAGTAAAATGCTTACTAAAACTAAAATGTAAAAGGTTTTTTGTCAGGATTCTTATTAACTTGAGATGAGGAGTGTCAAAAAGTTTTGAAAGATAATCTTCCTAATGTATAAAAAAATTATTCCTGAAATCAACGTATTTTGATATATTCTTCAGATGATACTGATGAAATTTCCTAGCAGTATTTTCAAATTCTTATTTATCACCACTTAATTAATAACCACTTATATAATATAATAATCATTCTTTATTATAAGCACACAGGCTGCACGTTCTTCAATTGTCATTGAAATGTACTTAGCGAATGTGCGTTAATTACCCATTATCAGCAATTATCAGTGTTTTTCTTAGTGTCTTTCATTATTGTCGTAGATATCGGAAGAGATCATATTATTGCTGTCCTTCTACAGACATATGTGACTGATTATCAACATTGATATTATTTAAGAACATAGCAACACTGCCAATATAAACATACCAATGGAGATCATAGGCATTAAGATGAAGCATTTATGGTAAAATATTCCATGATAAGAAACCGGAAGAAAAGTAACAGGTGATTTGGAAAGTGAAAGATCCTGGCTCTAGTCCCACTCACGTACAACTTTTTCAACCGTTTATGATCTGAGTTTTCTTAAGCTTTCGACCTCACGTCCTCAATCACTTCCCTTATTTTTAAATGTTCTTTCGGAAATGGAATGAAAAAATTGGTACATCACTAATTTAAAATTGATGTAACTATAAATATGCATAAAGTTACGTCAATTAATGCAGTGATTGATAATTAGTGAATTATGTTTAAATTTCCATTTTTCATTTTCCCCTCTAATAGCTCATTTCTTAAAATTAATCAGCTATTTTACACGGTCATAGAAAAAATTTCCCCCATCCAATTCGTTTTCGGATATTTTACGGTCCCTACAACAAAAACTGTGTAATATTAGCTCAAATTGTTTAGTTTAATTTCTCACTAGGAGAGTGGTAATTTGTGTAATTGTAATGATAGGGATATTTTCCACTCTATAACTTTCAGAAGCTTTTTTATTGAAATTCGAACAATTTATGAAAGCTCATTGATTAAATTTTCGTCCTTAGTAGCATGCTTAGTTTTAGTATAACAGATGAAACATGGTATTATATATATATATATATATTAAACCTACTTTATCATATATTACACTATGGCCATCCACGAAGTCCGGATTTGTTCAATTTTTTTATACTTAGATTTTCATCTACGCTACTGAAGTGTTGAAGGATTGTACCCACCATGAATTACAGTACTGTTATTTTCAAATATAGGATGATGGGTTCATTTGAATTTGCTCTTCATTCCTACGGAATATCTGCTGATGACTGCTGTAAAAATCTTGTTCTCTTGCTCAGATATTGTTTTCTGAGAAATTATTTCAACTATTAGATCGAATATAATCTCAGAATATGTTCATCTATCAGTGCGTGATAATCACGTTTTTTCGGGATGAAAAAACTGTTTGAAATTTGAAGAGAATTGAAAGAAATTTTGGCTAGCATAACATATAAAGTTATTTCTTTACTCTCTTAGATGCAATGAATGTCTATGGCTTTATTCTATTATTCCTTATAGCAATATAATAACAAAGAATGTGAGCAAAAAGTGATATTGAAGCCTATGAAACGTTTCGCGAGATTTGAAACAAAATTAATCAATGGAGGAGATAGTGATAAATTGATCCATAGGCTCAATTTAAGACACTCGAGTTAATAAGAATGAAAAGCACAGAAAGATTCATAATAAACAGATAGAGAATTATAATGGGAAATCAAAAACTTGAAACCGTTCCAGGAATTCCATACCGGAATAATATAAATAGGCCTTCTATACTGGAATAGTGAGTATAAAAATTTCTGGAACGAAATTGGACTGCGTAGGTTTCTTTGTAGATTCGAAGATGGTAAATAAACTCATGTTTGCTTGCAGTCAGCATGAAAAGTCACTTGACTGCCGTAGTCAGTCTGTAACAAAAGGTGCGTTGTGTTCGAAATTCACGGAATTGAAAATTTCCTAATATTTTTAGGAGTGGAATTTCTGATTACTGCAAGATGCGGAAATGCGCCTTCATAAGCCTTTGCTGAAGTATTTGCTAAGCAAAAGAGTTAGGACCGGGTACCAGATTAAATGAAAATTCCCCGGACCTTCTTTTTAGCATGGAGCGTATTCTTCTCGAGGATATTTTTGAAACGAAGAAGAACAGCTTCCTTCATGAATTCCCGAGAAATATTTGTTTTCGGCGGACGATGCAATAATGCGAACTCGGAATGATGACGCAAAACCCTGGAGATGCATATAGCCTGATAACTTGAAGAAGGAGAAGTCATGCATTAAACACGATATGTTCTTTACGTCTTCCTTCTTCAGATCTTGCATTGCAATGCCTTATTAAGACGAGTGGGCAATGCTCTCGCTCCAGTTCCGTCGGATGTGTGTTTTGTCTTTGAAAGCCAGAAACTATGCCCAATGTGCCCAGACGGAAGTTTCCCTTGATCTCTACCATAGGAAGTTCTGGATAAGAGGGATCTGTTGAGGAACTTTAAGGAAGTCTTATTCTCAGGCTTGCATGTCATAAACAATCTTATCTCCGTTAAGCACGTGTTTGGTGTTTCCGGATAAGCATTTTTACTGAAGAAATCCTAAATAGAGAATTCATATTCATTGTCAACATAACGAGTAAAAAATTGAAAAGGATATAAACGGTGTTGGGGTTCCAAAATTCTAGAGACAGGATATCAGTCGTATGGAGTATGGATCCACACAGTGCAGTGTTAAGGACATACATATTCCGATATTGCTAGTAATTATAAATTTGTTTACGAAACTTTAAGGTGATATAAGAATGAGGCATTTCATGATGCGGCTTTTAAAATTTATTCTCGTAGTAACAACCATTTGTAGAAACTTTTTGTATGTCGTACTAAAATTACCATGTCAGACAAACACAGGATCCGCTTCGGCGAAATTGGGAAATTCTCGCGAACCGGCTAAATATCACCACTGGATACAAACGGTAGACTTAGTGATAACAATATTTTTTTCCTAAATGTTCCGTGTAGAATTCAAAATAAAAATCCCGGAGCATCCATCATATAAGATAAGTGAGTGAAAAATACAATGGTTGTCATTTTCGTTATCTACACAAAGAAACGGCCGACTATTTGGCTTGTAACGCTCAAGAATCATCCTCCTCACATTGGTCACAGAAGCTTACCTTTTATCTCGAAAAGAAGGAAATAGAATTCGATGTGATTAAAAATTAGTAAAACTGTGATTAAAAATTAGTAAAAGGACGCAAAAAAAACAGTAGTGAACGGAAGCGTACGCTACCATTTTTTATCAGGGTGACTGTAATGCGAATTCATTTCAAAATTTTACTTAAATTCTTAAAGCGTGTCCTTGTGCATCCGCAGAAATTCCCGTAAATTTACGAGGTAACGTCCCGCCACCCGGGACCCGGACTGCGTCAGGAGAAACCGAGGAATTCCAATTTTCGCGTCTGATGATTAATTAATTTTCCTACGAATGGAAAGACTTTTCGTTTTTGAAATTAATTTTGGGCAATCCGTTGACTGTCGCCGCTTCATGTAATTAAAAGAGGACTTTAATCGAGAAAATTCATCACACATCTCACATCTCTCCCACGTTTGAAATGCGTACACGTGCGTGGAGAAATGCTGGAAAAAATTCCAAGTGTCCAAATTTAAAACGAAAGGATATTATCTCACCCTCCCAAGACAATGTGATAAAGGAAAGAAAGGAAGTTGAAATGAGAAAACCTCTCAGAGTCCACGGGTCAAAAATCCAATAAAATCTTTTTACTTTCGTTTCTACGTCTATATCACCTGGCATTTGAAAACTTCCCCAACTCTCTTCCCGATCCTGTCTATCTATATGTTTCCACCCACAGTAGCTCCCTTTGGACCGGAAAGGAAGAGTTTTGTCCTTGGCCCTCGGAACCCTTGGTGCCCGTATCTCTAGAGACCCTGCATTTGATAAGACATTAGTAACCAAAGGAATATAGAGGAAAAATAAGATGTAATTAGTGCATTTATTTTAAAATTATTCCATTATATCTACTAGGGAAATAAAGGCGACGTTGCCCTCCCTATTATTTAATTAAATACGTAAGTATTAAGTTAAATTTCAAGTTTTCGGGGGGACTTAATAATTGATACTTCAACATTTCATCTTCAACCTTGATTCAGTAGCCTAGGTAGGTCTTTTGGGTCTCTACGCCCTTAATTACATTCAGCATTTGGCCCCGAAAGGAGATTCTGAGACCCCAAAAGCGATGCAATGGTTCTGAATCGAAAGCTGAGTGGATATTTTCTGTAAAGACAGTTATGAAACTATGAGCAGCTAAAGAAATTCTACTTTAGCCGCTTCTACTTTGGCAGATTTAGGTTATTGGGTTCATTTTTGTTGAAATTAACGGAAGACTTCGTTAATACAACAATATATTATTACAATACAAATATATCCAAGCCATTACGTCATTTCAATACAGAGATCTCCTTTCCAATATCACTTCATAATGCAATATTACAACAAATAAATAAATGCAATATTTACATTTACATAGAATTACACGTGGACGCTAAAAGCTCGTTTAATTTTACAACTAACAACAATTGTTGCATTCTTTACCGTATTAAATTCTTATCCGTCACATATTTTACAATCCTTATGAGGATTACTGATACGCCTTCACGACTACCGCGAGGTTTTAATACACAATAATAATTAACTAATTCTTATACTTTAGCTCATCAGATGTGTTCCCTAAACGGGCTCCAAATCACGGTCGTATTCCGATTTAACAATTCAGGATTATAAATTTTCTATTTTTATCGGGCCCCGCGGGCCAAAGGTCCCGCAACCCCTAGGGGCGGCCCTGTCCACCTATTGCCACCTCTCAGCCTCTCAATCCTTTCCCCTTTTTCCGGAGCAAACTCCAATTCTCGACGCCCACTTTGACTCATTCTCTTTCTCTGCCTTATCTCTCTCTTTGGAATCCTTTCCCGCCAGCTGACTCTTTCATTCCCTACTTTTCGAGGTTCTCAGTTCCTCAGCGAGCCCTGGGCTTGGCCTGTTGTCACCCTCAAAATCGAGTTACATTGTTTCCTTTCTGGGAGAAGGGCGAATACCACGTGGGCGTTGGTAAAGACGTGAGAGAGCGAGAAAGTAAGAGGGAAAGGGAACGGTTAGTGAAAGGGAAAATAGGGAGAAACAAAAGATGGGAAAAATTTCTGCCGGAAGAAAATGATGGAAAAGTTGGGATGGGATTAGAGAAAGAGAGAAGAAATAAAAAAGAAGAGGAAATAAGTGTCTCGGAACGGAGAAAGAGCGAATTTTCTGAAATAAAGAATTCAGTCGAAGAAAATAAAAAGTAAGGAGAGTTATGGCATAGGATTTTAGTTGAAGAAAATACTATGATTACATCAAAATAAAAACAAGACAAGAGTACCCTTTTCACAGTTTGTTGAGCCACTGCCGGTTTCAACGAATAATTACCATCATCTGTATAAAAACCTGATGATAGCGATTATGTGTTGAAATCGGTAGTGGATCAATAAACTGTGGAAAATGTACTCTTCTGTTTTTTTTTATTTTGCTATGATGGATTTCCATAAAACGACGCCTTCCTCCGCGAATTTTATATTGCGGTTACTTGCGAGGGTACCATGGAAGAGCAGAAAGCAGATGGTCATGAATAGAAACAATGTAGTTTGTACAATCTGAGGAAAATACAACTTACTTTTCTATCTACTACAGTCATAAAGGTAAGCTCTGAGGCTTAAGAGAGTAATGCTGACGCATGAAAATAAATTGGTGAGGAAAAATGTAGCTAAGGAGAAAGGACAATTAGAGAGGGGATGGAGGAAGGGTGGATTTTGCACTGGTGATCAAAAAGCGGAAAGGAGAGGAGTGTTAATGAAATGCAAAAAATTAAACCCTCGGCGCAGAAAAGATGAAGCAAAGAACGGAAGGCAGGGTAAAGGAAGATTAATGGAGAAGAGAGACGAGAATGAATAATGAAGCGGAAGATAAGAGTGTGGTGAAGCACAGCTTAGAGAGACAAGCAGCACTTAACCGCGGAACAAAAAGAAACGTAAGAAAGCAATGTAAGCTGACAATTGCTAAAGTTAGTTAAACAGCTTTCACAACAGCTCCATACCATAACGTAATGGCGTATTAAAAGTATCTAATTAAAATTCTGCTTCTTTTTCCCTACTCGAGAAAATAACTTAGACGTTGACAAGGAATGGGAATTTTCTGGCCTGCCAAGATGTCTTTCAGAAAGATTCTCATTATAGAGATTGGCAATAGAGACCTTCGTACAAGAAATCAAAGATTACAGCAGTTTATTGAAAGCATTGAAAGGTTATGCTAATCAGTTTGAGAACTTGAAAGTACTTTATCGTCCAACATTACGGATATGCCAAGCTATCGTAACCATATTTATAAATATGGTTACATCAGATTAAATATGATCAGATGAGATTAAATTATGGTTAATCAGTCGTGTCAGATAGAAAATGTCTCTGTTCGATCAATTTTAATCTCTATATTTACATAAACATGGAGGCCAAGGCTCACATAGGGCTGTAGCGCCGAAGAGAAGAAGAAGATTTACATAAACATATTTAAAATGCATTCTGTAAAAGGATATTACCAAATTTATAAAAACAAGTTCAATAATAACCTCCGGACTTAACGGTAGGTGGAAGAGATTGATACCGTATTAATAACGAAAAAGTGGTGGTTTAGCTCAGACGAACCAACGTAGACTAAAAATAACGATTGTTAGGTGAAGAAGATGTTATATAATATTTCGTTACATTATTCCCAGTCAACGGAAAGAAGTATGGAACGGTGTATGCTTGGAATTACAAGAAGAGTTAGTAAACGCAACACCTGGATGAGAACGAGGACAGAAGTGACAGACATCATAAGATCATTGGAATTGACGTAGGCAGGTTATGCTGCTAGGAGAAACGACAACCGATGGACATCAGCAGTTAGAACCGATAGAACAGGAATATCATCAAGTATTTATGGGTAACATGGCAACGAGAAGCTCAGAATAGAGAGACCTGGAAAGGCCTACACCCGACATAGAAGTGAAAATGGCCTAAGATGATCATAATACATTTCCCACTTCCCGAGGGATTTATAAATTTAATGCTTGCAATTTCCTCCCAGTGTTTGGGATAAAATCTTTGTGACTCATAACAATATTTCGAATTTTCGATTGCTGATTATATTGGCTAGTTCTTGCAAATGTATTCCCAGTTACAGGTAATTCGTTTAAAAACATGAGTTTCATGCTTTTCACGTAGATTTTGAATGGCGGACCATTAACTTGGCCTAAATAATCTTCTTCAGAACAATAATATCAGAACTTTATAATCAAATTAACTCCTTGGAGGGTGTGTCCCTCGTCGGAAACCACAGCGGTAGACTATTGTGTTACCAACTGTCGATATGGACGAGCCTGAATTCTATCAATCCATCTTTTATTTTCCAATGAACTCCTTTTTGTTGTGAATTTATTTAGCGAGAGTAGGATGAATTTTAAGGAAACGAGATGAGGAAATTAGTCCTGAACATTCAAGGAAAGGAGAGCAATAAGAATTGTTCGAGAAAAAAATAGACTCGAGAGGCGTGAGGTGGGTGAGAATCCCTCGCGGTGTAATGTCATGAAGATAAAAAGGATGGCTTTTGCGTTACAAAAGAAAGTAATGTCCAGCATCTTACAACGGATAGCGATGTTATTCCATGCTGCAAGTGGAAAAAGTCAGACGGAAAGCCTTTAGGTGGAGTGAGGGGTGTTGCTCATTATCTCTGAAGGGTGAGAAAACATAGATGTGTTTTTTCTCACCTTAATTCCATTCTCGACTTTCCCCATTTTCTCCCTCTCCGTCGCATGAAAGGCGTCGACGAGACTCGTTTAACATGTTGGAAGTGTCATTTTTTTAATTGCTGCTACGGAACGAGGACTTGGGTCCGGGTTAAATATTTCCCATAAAGAACGGGTCTTCAGCTTGCCACGGAGGATAAGTCAAGATAAAAAAGCGCGAGTCTTTTATTAAACAAGACAAAGGGTCAGAAAGTTAAATTATGTGCCCGTGGTGTCCAATTTGAGCTTTAATTAGGTCTGGACAAAAGAGCGATATTTATGACTGATATCTGAATCACGTTCGGAATGCGAATTTTTCTGCT
The DNA here is from genome assembly GCA_000376725.2 of Ladona fulva. NCBI lineage: Eukaryota > Metazoa > Arthropoda > Insecta > Odonata > Libellulidae > Ladona > Ladona fulva. The sequence continues at coordinate 337,915 of KZ308342.1, read as the reverse complement.
TTTGTGCGGAAACTTAAATGCGCTGAAAGGGATTCTGATGGTATCGGAAAAGAGTGAATGAAAATAATTACAAGTAATTGCCTTCAAAGGAAAAGGAGACACGGAAAAAGAAGACGAAAAACCTGAGCCCGCATCACCAGTTCGGCGTAATTTAAATAATTTAGTTTTTAGGTTAATTAACTCATCATATTACACTGGTTATTCCACGAGATAAGCACAAATCACATTTCATGTAATCACGGATAAGATGAGTTCTTTTATAACAGTTCCTCATAAGCTACGCATCTTTATAACAGAGACAGGCATAAGTACGATTCATACGATTATTTCACAAAGTAATTTTTATCGATGGAGAAACATATACGTATGTAGGCTAAACATTTCAAACCGTCTTAACCAAATAAATTAAGGGAATTTAACTTTAAAAATATTTTCTCGTAAATCCATTTTCCTGAATCCCAACTCTTAAAATATCATCTTACATAGTAATAATCATCTGCTAATTCAAAGAGCCGAAGAAAATAAGTGACTTAACTATAATGTAATTTTCTTGACTGATTGAAATAGGAAGTTAGAGGAAAATTTCCTTGATATCAATTGATTAAATCTATGAAATGATGAAATTAGCTCTATAAATTGTTTTTCTGCGTTTTTTTCTTGTATTGAATTCTTGTGAATTTTAAGTCTGGTGAGCTGGATTCTGGAAACCCTTGAGTTGCTGGGGCACCGATAAAATGATGCTACGCTGTGTGTGTATAAATAAATTATATGAAAGGGTCGGTTGATATATATTAGCTCATTGAACGAGTAAATTAATGCTAGTATTAAGTACAAGACTAAGTACTGAACAATGTTAAATTATAAATAATTACAATAATTAGTGAGGCCTTCCTCACACTATCACCATTCCTTTCTTAAAATAACATTGCGCAACTGCCAATCTATATTGTCTCCATTCGAAAAGCTCATCTGTAAGACCTCTGAGTAGTAAAAGGTTGACGACGAAGATTAAAGATAGAAGTAAAAACAAAGGGAATAAGCGGGATTGATTAATCTTGGGAGTTGGAACACCCTCAGCGAGCCGCTTAAAACAAACGTGATCTTTTCTTCATCCATTTCTGCAGAATTAAAATCCTCTCAGCGGAGCAGTCTTTTCCACATCGAATTTCTAAAATGCGCGTTCTCGCACTCCCTCTCGCTCAGGCCGTGCCGTCCCGATTTGGCCCACTGCCCTGAATTTCCTCCTTTAGAACCACACGGACGATATCCGTTGAAAACGCTGTCTCCACCCGTCGAGAGCTGTTTCCACAACAACCATCCCTAGAGAAACGCCGATCATACACACGAAGTGCCCTCCCATTTCCATTTCCTATTGGCGGACCTGTATCACGGATCGAGCGAAGCGAGGGAAATGGATCGTGGATTATAAAGAAAATGCTGCAGGGGGGGAAAAGAGGGCAGCTGGAACGATTTCACCACTCATCTTTGGAGCTACTCTCACTTGGGAGAAAATCAGATTCCGAGCAGTTGTAGATCAATTATGAAATGCTGAATTATTAGTTGAGGGATTGTTTGATCAGCTGTAGGCATTCTCCGTCTTGCGTTGAACGTCTCACGGTTCTATGCCGAAGAGATTATCAGATTAAGCAGGTTTACCTTCGCATAAATCGAGGGATTGGTTTGCTCTTTAAGTGGTGCATCTGGTTATTTGAGTTCGTAATTTAATAAATACCTACCAATAAATTGTGATAACATCTGGGAATCTGAAATTGAGACTAAACTTTTCCTTTTCCATCCATACCGTCGTCATTGTCAACATTTCTTATTCCATAGTGATTGATTTTCTCTGATTCATCAGGGATAGCTTGCGAATATTTAAAAGAAATTGTGGAAACGAAAAACCTATGAATTGCTTAGTGGAAAGCATCTGCAGAAGGAATAAACCTGATGGTTTAAATGGTCGAGAAAATACATGAAATAGCTCGTACAGCAAATAAAATAATAGTTAAGGGAAAACATATAAACGTAGTGAAGATGATGGACTAAGAAGTTATCTATTAAGTATTTATTATAAGGTCTACCTAATTACATTTTCACAGCATTTCCTCTTTAAAAGCCTGTCACGCCTTTCTCCCTAATATTTTGAAGTGAAGTTGTACTTGCGTGTTATATGCATGTAATACTCTAGATTTTAATGAAATAATTAAATAACTAGTTTATTCATTTTGAGAATATCTTCCTTGTAAACAGATTTTTTAACGCTTTTGCATTGCTACGTCGTTGTTGATACGCTTCCGTGGGTTGTTGTTGTCAAAGAATATTTTGTTTACACAAAATTCTTAGAATTTTAGCTCAAGTTATGCTCCATATGCGTCGCTATTTGCAGTATTTGGTCAATATATCATAAGAGGACAGCGTATTCAGTTTGGACGTGAACGTCTACTTGAATATTTATTACAAACTCGAATTATTACTCGCTCATTTTGTAAGTAATTATTTAAACAAAACACCATGTTACAGTAGATGTTGAGTGAAACTTTCACGAAATTTCAACATATTATCGTACCCCTTTAATCACTATACCTCAAATTATTCGAGCGAATTGTAGCTTTGTTTTTTGATCGTTCAAAAGTTTGAATGCTAAAATCTCCCATCAGTATTCATGGCACTGAGTAGAAACATGCAAAATTTAAAAAGCTCGACTCAAAGAGACCCAAATGCTTGAAATCGAACGATAAATTGACATGGATTAATAAAAACATGTAGTCTGCCGGTTAACGATGAAAGGTTTGCTTAGATCATAAATTTAACCTCTTCGATTCGAATTTTTCTCAGTACAATATATTAGTTCCCGAAGATTGAATATTCTTCGGAAATTCGGAATTTAAATGTCCCATTTTAATCCGCAAAAAAAAATTATTTATGCCTCTGCATTCAATGCGAACCTAAAAGAGTCAGCGTGCATTTCATGAAAGAATAAAATAAATGTGGGAGAAGAAACCATTTTGAATCCAAAAGTTAACCTCTTCGATTCGAATTTTTCTCAGTACAATATATTAGTTCCCGAAAATTGAAAATTCTTCGGAAATTCGGAATTTAAATGTCCCATTTTAATCCGCAAAAAAAAATTATTTATGCCTCTGCATTCAATGCGAACCTAAAAGAGTCAGCGTGCATTTCATGAAAGAATAAAATAAATGTGGGAGAAGAAACCATTTTGAATCCAAAAGTATGCCCGAGGCCATTCCATTCTCATTCTACATAATACCTCTCCGATCGAATCTCTTGATGGAAAAACTTTCTTCATAAATCCGCTCCCAACAAATATAATGCGCTCAATTTCGGCTTCATTTTCCTATTTTGATTAAATAAAAAGCATCGAGATTGGCACTAAAGCATATCACAGAAAGCTATTAGTTATTAAGGCTCACGAGGAATTTCTAGGAAAACTTTTTCCTTGAGAGCCGATTCCAAATCAAATTCGATTAAGCTCTGGAAATAAAAGAAACTTGATGAATGCAGACTCTAAGGAACGGATAACGTTCGCTAAAGATCCTCTGTCCAATTTAAAATGTCGCGCTGGAAAGAAAAACCTTTATACGGCAAAGTTAATATTCAGGTGAGTGGAAGATAAATAAAATCTGAGCCGCCATATTGGTATTTCGCCGTGTGATTTCGCTAGAATTTCCATTTTTTGCGGTGGAACGCAAAGATACACATTTTCACATCGGCGCGCGAGTAGATTTGTTTCTCTTAATCTATTTTGTAATGGCTCAGGAATGGGAATCCGCCTGCAAGGACATCCGGTACGGGAATGAGATAACAATGAAATTAATTATTGACTCCCTAAAACCGCCACGATTAAAAAATTGACTCAACGAAACCTCGAATCGTCATTTTAGAAATATGCAAATGATTATTTTTTCGGAACGATGAAATCTACTCAACTTTAATCAAAGTCACCGCACGGTAATAATTTTCGCTCCAAGCGACTCATTTATATGCAAAATATCCATTTCATAATTAACGTTTTGAAAAGAGCAGCCTATGAAGACTTGATGCTTAAATGAGGCAATTCAAAATTGGCATATACCGCAGTCTTCTGGAAATTAATATTTTGTTTGTGCTGATTAAAAATTCCCTAGTGACTTAAACTCGAGGTATGCTTTCAATTCGGCAGGGCGGAGTTTTGTGGTATATTATATTGTTTGCCCGACAAGGCCTCCAGCATCTGTTAAAATAGACACCTCGTCAATAAGTGTTCCTGAAAGGATATGTTATGTTACTCTTTATTTTTTATTAGCATTCGAGTATTTTCAATCCGAGAAAATATGATTTCATTTTTGAAAAATTCAAAGAGAAAGGCCAGAGACAAGCACTGCAAAAGAACCAGCTATTCTGTGCAAAAATTTCGGAATTATATTCAAGAAAGAGAATCATCCATGTGCGCAACTTTTTGATGCTTGCAATTTCGATAAAGAAAGATATGCTCGTTTTTAATAGAGGTATCATGAAAAAATAAAAAAACAATGGGTTTGTATGTGATCTATCATGTGATGGTAAAAGCATTCTTCTGTGTATGAAAAGAAATATATTTCTAGAAAGGAAAATATTTCTAGAAAGATTGTATTTTAAAATGAATGGTCAAGCGCAACTTCGTGAAATTTTACACACATCTTAGAATAAAAAAACAGTTCGTAAATTTCACTGCAGATTGGTTAGTTTCGTTTACGAGTTGACATTAAGTTATATCAATTCATCGACGAAACTAGTCAATAGCATTTCATTTTCGACAAAAATATGTATTTTATTTACATACATATCGTGAAAAACATACGTATTAAGGGTAGGTGACTGACTGTGCAATAGCGGTTTCTAAAGGGGTTCCTCAAGGATTTCAAAAACTACTTTGAAACTAGTAATAAATATGAATTAAAATTATAAAATAAATTACACTTCCAAAACTTCCATGTCTCTACTAAAAAGTAAAATCTAATTGGAAGCTGAGACAATATTTTCAAATTCTTGGCGAAATTCGGAAGCTGAATGTTAAGATGGTGTTATCTTAGGAAATAAGTTTGATTTTTTATATTATTTATTTAATAGTAAAACGTTACAATTTGGTTTACGAGTGCAGCTGAGACAATATTTTCAAATTCTTTGCGAAATTCGGAAGCTGAATGTTAAGATGGTGTTATCTTAGGAAATAAGTTTGATTTTTTATATTATTTATTTAATAGTAAAACGTTACAATTTGGTCGGAGGACCAGGAGGCAACGGTCAAGAGGAAGTAAGAAAAATAATTACGAGATCTGTCCTGCATTCGCCCAAAGACGGGAGGAAAACCCCTCCAAAAACCTCCCGTGGACAGTACAGAATTTAACAATAATTACAGTAAATACAACACGTACAATCACACATAGTACATAGTTCATTAACTTAGAAAATATATATAATTTTATACATGAATTTAAAAATGGCTGTAATAAATACAAACAATTAATCTTTTATAACCTTTTTAGTTTCTTTTTGAATTTTTAGTGTTATTCGGCATTGGAATGAGAAGTTATCCAGGTAAAGTATTCCATTCCCTTACACCTGTATTGATGAAAGTATACTTCATCACTACAGTGTGTGGGAAACGATTTACAACATAAACTTATACAATACATACTCTCATAATTCTATTACATGGCCTACTACATCAAATATTGGCTTATTTTTTAATTCTGAAATGCAAAAGGCTTCAAGTTCCTTTCTAATTTGCCCATAGTCCAACTTTCAGTTCCATACAGCTAATCCATACAAATTCCATACAAATGTTTTTGCAAATGCTTTCCTGATATCTATATTCATGTCTTTGCTGGTTAAAAGATTTTTCTTAGTCATAATATGCCTGTTTTGCCAAAGCAGTCCGTCTCTTCACTTCCATTAAGCTTCTATTGTCTTTTGCGATTATACTACCAAGATAGCAAAAGTGTTCCACCTGATCAATTCTGGCGTTGTCAATTTTTATATTGGTTTTGATTTATTCCATATTTTTTCGTACTACCATTACTTTCATTTTTCGTTTATTCACTTTTAATTTCCATTGTTTAAGAGTGTCTGATAGGATTTGCAGCATTCGATTCATTTCTTTTTCGGAGTTTGCAACTATTACGAAGTAATCAGCAAATCTGATACTATGTATCCACAAATCTGGAAGTTTTAAGGAAAGTACAAGAAAAGGGAAGATTATTGACAGAAATGGAGAAGATTCTTGAAGGGAAAGTACTAGGGAAGAAAGGAAGAGGACGGCCTAGGAAGAAGTATTTGGACGAGATTCAGAAGAGGATAGGATGCACCAACTATGTGACATTGAAACGATCAGCAAGTAACAGAGAGGAATGTTTGCATCGACAAGGCAACAGCCTTTAGATATATGATAATGATGATGCAAAAGGCAAAAGGAGAATTCCGTCACGTTTCTTGTGAGGTGCCATCTAAACAAATATCTAACAGCAAAGTACATCCATGGCGAATTCTATTTCTTGATGATTTATATGCTATGCATTGATATTCAAAGTAATATTTAACTGGTTACTGATTTCTAGACAACAGAATTTCTCGCGATTAATCTTGTAGAACTGAAAGTTTCAATCGTTTTTCACTTAGGTAATGGCACTTGAGGCTAGAGGCTCTTTGGCCATTAACTACAGAATACTTGTAATTGATATATTCAGGCGTAACACTGAAGAGCACCGTAATGTAAAATTTCTATTTTTCCAAAATTATTTCAGTATAGCGATATGAAAATAACATTCCTCGAAAAACTATTTCGGTACGTCCTCTGATAACACATTGAATTCGTTGGCGATATAAATAATTGCGGAAAGTACAAGTCATCATTACAAGTACAATTATTTGTTTGCAGAACTCAATTTAAACACGTCCTTTTCTTGAACATGTAGAGTTTCCCGCTTAGTTTTACCTTTGTACTTTTCAAGATGTACTTACTTTTTAATTTACAAGATAAAAAAACAAAAATCCAGCCTGTAATAGGTTAGCAGAAATGTAATTAGAGTATGCAAACAACGTTACAATAGAATATTTCACGCTCCCAGGCACAGTCGTAGGATTGAATACGGTTGAGACACACACTCAATTATTATTGAGTTCTCCTGGGATTTTATGTAATGAACAGCGCGCACAGTTAATTTGGCGGTTGACGAAAATTACATGAAGTATCAATATCGAATATCGAGGAAATTCGAAGCTAATAAAAGCAGAAGGCTATGCACGAGTTCATGGGTATAAAAGCTCTAATGCGACGCCCTCTTTGGATTACTCAATATTTTCATTAAAAATTGGTTTTGGTCCATAACCTTAAATAAAACTAATTTTCTCGTTTATCCCTTTCACAGGTTTCCTTGGAAAATGAATTTCGCAATTACTTCGATTGTGGAGGAAGTCTATTAAATATAAGCCTCTGGTTAAGAGCAAATGAAAAATTCTCTCTCAGTTAAAATCTTTTATCTCTAAATATCGCCATTGATGAGAATGAGAAACAACTTCATTCTATAAATTTAATTCGGCCTCTTAATATATGCAGTGAAAATATAGTTAAAATGTTTTTATCTTTTTGCAAAAACTTCTCTAATGCCGGGGATTAGGACGGGAGCACGCCGTTCATCATTATAAATAAGTATGTGATTGTGAATTTTAACAATTAATTATGCTATAAAATATGTTTCGACATTCCTAATAAAGAAATTTTTGCTTAAATCTTTCTTGTAATAAGTACTGTTAAGGTACAATAATAATACAATGAGATATGGAGGTTATCACAAACTCTAATTAATTTGATTTTTCAAAATTTTAATCGCTTCGTTGGTAAAGGTCATACTTAATTCGCAACTTTTTAGCAATAATGGGTAAAAAGCAGGAAAAAATATGTAATTTGTAAACCCAGAGCCATGACCTTTTCGGTAATGGAATCAAAGATCTCTCGTTAATATACGAGTTTATAATTCGCCGAGTAATAGATGAATGCAGATGTATATAGACAATGGAAAATTGAGTGACTGTTCTCATGTGACCCACTAAAATCAACAAACTGCAATTACAACAAAATTAAGGTACGCATCATAATTATCATCAAACTTATTCATTCCTCTGTCAGCAATTTTATATTATCTTAATTGCTATTAGTTTGATTTCAGACCACCAAAGAAATATATGACCATTAAATCCACCCACAGCAATGCTTAATTCGTTGTTCTGGCATTAAAAATAATCTTCTTAAAACCACCACGATAAAGAAAATCGGATGAAGACCCTTTTTCTGTGAGATAATGGTTTCCGATTCCAGATTGCGAAAGATTTCCCGAAAGCAACTCCAAAGACGTCGAAAAACGTGTCCGAACATAAAATTCAAGGCGGCAGATTAATTCAGCAAGGCGCAATTACTGGAGCGGATCCCGATTAAACACTTTTAATTGAGAGCATTTAACCTCGGATTTGGAAAAGTATACGTAAAAGATCATCACGCCCGCTAACCGCAGATCCTTTGCCCCTGGAGGCCGAGTTTATAGAGTGTCTGAGAGAGGATCTCAGAGTGCAAAACCAAATAAAGAGAGTTAAAGCGGGTCACGGAAAGATTCCGAGGGAGAGGAGATACGGAAGATCTGTGTGCGAGCGAGCGATGGGTGGAAAGCGGATGCAGGAGAATGACTGGAGGGCTAGCGACGGAGATTGAGATTAGCGTCTGCGGGAAGGAGTCCCCCGGGAAGGTTTACTCTTTTTATTTTTTAATTTCAGGAGTCGCGGCGAGGTAGCGTAGGGGAGGAAGAGTGGCATATTGATCAGGGTGCTTGTTGTTCCTTCAAAAGCGTTGCTATGTAAAGGAGATAGATGGCGAGAAGTGTCAAGGCGGACACAACCGCATTCCCCAAGATGGCGAAAGGAAGTGCTGCGGTTGATACAAGCCTAAAGGGCTCAAACGCTTCCCTTTTTAAAAGGGAAACTCGGAAAAGGGCGAAAAGAATATTTAAGTTGGCCTAAATCTCATTAAAGATTGGAGATTATCGGCGGTTTGTTGTCACTTAACGTAGAGATAAAAATAAATCAACTTACATCCGTATGTACTTCGTCGTGATGAAGCTTCTTTATTTTAAAATTTTTAACTCGACAAGACTGGAAACGGTAGCTGAGGTGGAGAAGAATACCAATGGTATTGAATACTAATGTTTTATTCTTACAACTTCATTAAATGAATATTTTTGTATGGCAATTTGTGTGTATGAGAGAGAACGTATTATATGTTGAATGCAAATTTACTTAGAGAGATATTTATGGTGGTATAGAAGACGAATATTTTTCAAATATCCTGAACAAATTTATTTTAAAGAATGATATATATCGACAATTTCAAGAATTTCCGCTGGGTCGGCCATGAAAAATATTTTGAAAGATGATCAGTTATGCATTCTTGCATTGTTTCTTCAATCGTAAATGGCCAATTATGTTCGGTGGATTGCGTCAATTGAAGTGACGCTGCCATTCTCTTTTATATACATATGAAAATCTGCTACTCTTCATCTGAACGCATTTGATTTATTTTGACACTCAGCTGGACGTTTAATATAAAAAGATTTGAATTATTTTACCTAAAATTATCAGAAAGCCCGTCGATGCTTGAATTACGCTGTTTATGAACTCGATATCACTTACTTAGCAACAACTGACGTACAAAAAATAAATTAAGGCTGTTGCATTGGTGCTATACCCTTTAATAAACGACAAATTTTTCTTTCTGAGAAATAGTTATACGGTTGACATGTTTTTAATCTACCTATACTGGTAAAATTTGCTATTTAAGCTAATTGGGTCTTTCGTTAAAGAAAAATTTCGATAAGTTTAGAGTTATATCTACGAAATTAAAAACAAATCGAACGAGCTTATTTTTAAAGCTCAATCTCTTCCTAAACAGACGAAGGCTTCGAGAAAGAAGACTGAGGAAACAAACACAATCACCAATAATATTATCACTGAGTGGTATGCTGTGTTAAGTGCTGATGTATTTAGGAAATTAGCATACCTCTTGGCCACCGAATTTCCTTTAAAACTGTTTGAAGGAAAAGATTAAGATTTAGGAAAAAATTACCCTCTACTTACCTATTAATTTTACTTAAATTACCTACTACTTTTTCTTGTAATATGATCTCTTCATTTCGATCATTTAAACTCTCTCAAATATCAAAGGTTATATCGCCTAAAGAAATCAAAGACAAAGTTTTGTATGCAGTCAAGTGGAAACGTATTATTGAACTATTTTAAATTTATCCCATCGAGGAAATGCACGCATTTAAATATAAGTATTGGCCGAATCAAACGTGAAAAGAAAATGAAGTGTTGGAGTTGAAGTACGTTCCTTAGCATTGTCGCTAGTGAAATTTGTAATGTGGGACGGAAAATAAATACACTATCGCTTCTCTTTAATTTTCACGTAAAGTGCATTACCTCACAGAGCTCTTTGAAGCCGGGACTTCAACAATCGCACAGCCAAGACTCAGATGGAAAAGAGTTTCCTCAAAGGAAAGGAGAGAAACAGAGCGAGAGGAAGGAGACGCAGACAATGGGAAACGGGAGACGAAGAGGCAATAAAAGAAAAAGAGGGAAAAAAGAAGAAGTGAGATGACAAGGAACGGCTCTCTCGCGAGGGAAAAAATCCAGGGAGGTGAGACAAAAGGGCAAGTCGCTCTTCCACGAAGAAATAGGGTCAGCTTAAGGTTGACGAAATAAAAAAAGGAGAGAATTTAACAATGGGATCGAATTAATGAAACGCTTTCGCTACCGAATTAAATTTTTCCAACCTTTTCGAACTCATTCGACGTTAAAGAGTGCCTTTTTCGTCGTTTGGGTAACGAGATTGGTTTTAAAAATTTGACATAGAGACGCGGGATATCCTCCCCTGAGATAATGGGGGGGAGAAAATGGGTGTTTTGTTTTTTCCACTCATAGACTACCTTGAATATAGGGTTTTGAGAGCCTTGTTAGGGAAATGAAAGGTATTGGAATCTCAAAAGTTTGAAAAATTTACTTCACGGCACATAAGTTTATTATTACCTTCTTAGGAATTAAGGAATAGAAAACTTAACTACTTACGTTTAACGTACTTAACCTAGAAAAGGAGTAAGGATCCAAAAACATAAGTGTATAGGTACGTGTGCCTTATTTACTTGAAATTAATATGATATTTGGTGAAATTTAAAGTGTCCTTTCTAATGTACGCTTAGAATTATGTTTTCTCTTACTAAGGTAGAACAGAGGTAATTTTACCGCGGTTAACTTAGAATTTATCACTTTTCACATGCATTTTTCATGCATGATTGACAGAATTCCGTTATTCGCAAATATATTTACGTTTGAAATATATATTTATGTTTATATACTTATATTTATGCTAACGAGATATATATTTATGCTTGATAAACATCGGCCCAATATTTTTGCAAAAGATTTACAAAAATATTTAGATGTGTTTTATAGCAGAGTAGGTCAGAAACCAATGAAAGTCAACGATTAACGATTTAAGTGAAATGTATTTATCGAAAGTTGTGGAGACCTAAAAAGATTTCGTTTGGAATATGTTATTTATTCACAGTTGGTGCTACTTCTTTCTAAATGCGCTTAACATCTCGATTATCTTAGATTACTACTACATCCATGGCTTTTTATCAGTAGGTTCAGATCTTTGTATCATATCTTCGCTGTTTGGAGGAAGTGTCATAGGATTTCGAAGGAAGCATAATCGACGACCGTAGCTTTCCTTGTCTACGGATTCAGAGGCATAAATCGAGGCCCGAGGAAAGATCAAATAGTGATAAACTGAAGCTACGTCTACCTTTGAGTCCGAAAGGAATATTCGGAAAAATACTCGAGCAAAAAAAATAACTGGACTCAAGCATTGGATTTTTTCTATTCCTCTTGAAAGGTCCTAGATTAATTCCTAAATTCCTTCTTATTATTATCTAAGACCCATCAAAATATTTATAAAGTAATTATCATTTGCACACATAAAATGATATTGAAGATAAAAAATCCTTGTAATAAATTATCACTTAAAAAAGGAATCTTGTAGTTGATTATTTAATCAAATTCACATGAATCAGATGTTTCTAAATACATAGAGCTTCCTCTATGTATCCCTTTCCATAGACTTAATATAGTAAAAGTGTGAGTAGAAAATCCATTTACTAACTAGGACTAAAATATATTTTTAATCCCCGTCAAACTATATTAATTTACTTAGTTTTGGAATGTGACATTTAAAAAAATGCTTGAGATTTATCTAAAATCATATATTAATAACTTGAGTGAGCTTTTTAAACTGGCATATATTGACCAATGATAACTAAACGTTTATTATATGGGGTTCACTTTTAAATACATATGAAACATATAACAAATTTATTCAAAAATTTTGATATGAGATACAATTATAGAGATTAATATTTAACAGATAAATCAAAAATTTTATTTCTATTTGAATGAATGGGTACTAAAAAATACTACTTGCATGATCTTTGCCAGTATTGGTTACTTATCACAGCGAGATTGTTATAGAAAGATACAGGTATTATTTTCAGAAGGAAATGATGTATCTGGGCTGATTCTGCACAGAATTACTCGAGATAATAAAATGAAATGTGAGTAACAGAAATGTCAAATACACTGCAGAAGGGACACCAAGAGAGGACTAAATGTGACATAGAATGGAGTTTACAGAAAAGAGAGATAGACACGTCGATATTGCTTGGGAACACAGAGTTTCGGATAAAAAATAGTCCCGTTTTAATCTCTACCTCGCACTTCGTCGAGCGAAATATCCAAACATTTCAAGGGATATCTTCATTTACTTCTCTTTTTTCCCTTCAATTCTACTAAGTTTCGGGGAATTAAAAGACATTTCCGAATAAAAAAAGGACTCGCGGAAACAGATGGCGTTGCCATCGTCACATCGGGTGCATCGCTGGGGAGAAAAGTCGTATTATGAGTCTGGGAGAGAGATGACACCGTAGGCCTCGGTATATAGGCAGGACGCAACCCTCTATCCCACGGACTAGAGCGAGTTTGTTATTCCTCCTCTTCTCTCTCTACGGGTGTGCCGAAATCCCTCCCTCCTCAAGAGTTCGCCGTGTATCGATTGGAGTTTTTGATGAAGGGCTTCAAAGGGATTTGCCACTATGCGCGACGTTCATCATTTCTGTAACGGGTTATGTATTTTTGATACGGACGCGGCTGATAATTGTTACTCGGCAGATAGAGGTTTTGTCGATTCCAAAGTGTGGGGAGGATGATAACAAGTTGGAGCATTGTGCTGTGCCGCGGAGCAGGTTATCGTGGTGAAAGGTGACGCATATTCTGTCGCCGGCTTTACGCTTACAGCTCGCGATGCATGGGCTGCGTTCATCGATGTCTCTCTTAGTTATTTACTTTCCGCTCCCCGATTCTGAGACAAAAGATTAAGAGGAATCATTTTGGTGAAAAACTCACGTCCAAATACATGTAAAAATGGCTGTTCTGTATCCAATGCACTAAATTTTCTCGGAGTTTTTGAAGCATTAGATGATGTGTGTTTCCCATCGTTATATTTTACATACATAGCCTGAAATGCTAATCTGCCACCGCCTTTCGGTTTGTGGCAGAGGATGTAAACACCAAGTGTTCGAGTTATCTCTTCGCCCCATTGTTGTCGCGTATCGTTCGCAGAAAGTATGAGTCCCTAAAACAACATATCCTGGTATCTATTTCTCTGTCGGATCGATCAAAGTAGCAGGGGGGTCGTATGATACCATTTACGTCTACGGAAAATGTACTTTCTCTGAATCTGTCAAGAAGTTGCAGCATAACTTCTAATCTCCTTTCTTTCAAGGATTCCCAACTGGCTCCTGATGGCATTCTTGTAACGCTTTCTTGTTTATTGCAGCATTTTTTAACAAATCATTTTGCCTTGCGCAGGCAGCACTTTCTCGAGTTTGGAGGTACACATTCCATCCTCTGGATCGCATATTCCAGGAGGAGCCAAACAAAATTTAAATGAATACGTGAATTAAATCCTATAAACAATTTGTTTGTTTGAACCACAATACGGTTCCGCATAATTATATGGTAATAATTATGAGAAAATGTCTAATATATGTGCCATAAGGCAGTAATATTTTCAGTATATATTTTTAACTTAGGATATGGATATCAGCTAAACGTGTCTTTCTTCCGCCTCATTCGTCATGAATTACTACGGAATTACAGGGTAAAACTTTAATTAATTACAATAAAGTAATCATAATACTTCAGGGAAGAGCTAGCTGGCGGATTGCACGGAACATTTTAAAATATCCAGCTTCTCGAAACCCCTTTGTTGTGATTATTGGTATTATAGAGTACTAACTGGCATCGTGATAGATGTATCTGAAATCTTTCACGTTTAATCGACGAAAAAACTGAGTTTCATAACGGAGCAGTCACTAAAACCCTTTCCGAAACTCGTTTTTGTCGAATAATTATTTTTGGAATTGAGTCGACAGAATGAATGCCGAAGATGCTATCGTCGTTGGTGACTTAACTGCAATATTTAGTAAGTCAAAATCTAAACCATTTTATAGTTCACATATTACATAGATCGTGCCTCTGAAATATATTTTTATTTTAAGGTTTCCAAAACACAATGAATTTCTGGGAAACTATTACTTAGGATATACTGATACTTTCGTTGAGAAGCATAAATTATTGCTTAGTATACAGGTTGAAATTATTGAGATGAAAGATGGTATATCTACTAAAGCGTGCATTGAGTCACTTTGATGTATTTCCAGTCATGCGGTCGATAACATAAAAATACAACATGCAAACGTTCAACTTTATATTGGCTGATTCAATTTAATCGAGAAAATTATCCTGTAAATAGATTAAGGGAATGAAACATTGTCATTAGTTTCAGTAAAAAGATTGTACAACTAGGTGAAAAATGAGATATGAGGCTCAGAAACCGTTAAGGTAACTAGTAAAATCAATACCTTCCAATGAACTCAAATAGAAACACTCATTCATTTCATCTCGTTCATTTTAAACGCCCTATTCATCATTGAGAAAACAGTGATTCGTCACACCTAGACCGACGGAAAATTCATCCATCGGCATAGAATTCAGCTCATCGCAGGAAAAAAAACTCAACACAAGTTTAGAATCAGGATTCGAACCGGTGAGAAGTTGAGCTTTTTTTTCAATCCTAAAAAAAAGACATTTTCCTTCCCTCCGACCCATTTTTCCTTCGGAAGCCCGTAGAGATTAATGATTTTCGGCAGGAAAACGAAGGGAGAAAACGAAAGGTTTGCTTCGATAAGGTCGCACAGGATTTGGACAATCCTTTAAGCATAGCCTTTCAAAGTCTTAGAAACACTCCCTGCGACTAATTCTTCATTATATTGACTAATAAAAGAGGAGCGGAACTCGTAAAAAAATTTTCTTGCGCAAAATGGAGAGGCTTTCTTTAGGAATAAATGAAAGACTCTCGTAAACAATACCGGCCGATCGGATGAAAGAGGAATAAAAGCAACTTCTACACGTTATCAGAGGATTTAATTCATGCGACCTAGGTTTCGACGCGTGGTTTCGATATCCTGATGATGACGCTACGTTGAAACCTAGATAGTAAAGTTTAAATCCTGCGGTAACGGTTATAAGTTGTTCTTGTCTTCATCCTTGTCTTATCCTCTTTCATCATTAAGAGCTACCACAGAGTTGAGGCCGAAAAAGTGGATTTTGTAACCGAGCTATCCATTGTTTAATGAAGGTATTGGGTGTAATTCTAATTCTAATTTATTGATAGAAATGTAAAATAACAAATAATGATATTAATTAAGCAGAGATTAATTATCTACGATTCGAGGAGAAAATTTTTATGAACGTTAAATATTTGGGAGGTTCAACATTTAATTTACACTCAAACAGTGCAGGTCACAATACTTTATTTTTGAAAGATATTCAAGTCAGTAAGGTGCACGTACACTACATAATTTGTCTACGTAATCACCAAGACGGTTCAAGCACTTGCTAGGGCTTGACAGTAATCATTAAGCACCTTGACGATAGAAATCCGCTCCTTGATCATGGAGCCAACGTGAAACAGCTGTCTGAATGTGGCCATTTTTGGTATATCGGCCACCATCCAGATGACCTCTCAGCTTTCCGAATACGTGAAGGTTTCAGATCGAGGCTGTATCGAGGGTTATGTATTTTTATATCGAGACCTTGGTGCTGCCAGACCTTCCATCCAAACCCGAAAGAAGGCTAAGTAGAGTGTGCCTTGTGAGGTGTCGCGTTGCCGTGCTTTTTGCTTAACTTTCTATTTTTCACAGCTTTTTTTAGGGTCCTCAAAGTTGAGTAGAAGGAATCAGCATTAATGGCAGTTCCTCTGCAGGAATTCTGAGTGAACAACTCCTTCGCGATCGATGGAGACGGTAACCATGCCCTTACCAGTTAATGGGGTAACCATGCATTTTTGCTTGCAGGCGATCATGTGTGATTCCATGCTATCAATGTTCGCTTCGTTTCTTTAGTCAAGTGATGTACCCACGCGTCATCTTCCATAATGATTGAACTTAAGAAATCGACGCCCTCAAAACAGCAGCGTTGACAAAAAATCAAGGAAGCTGCAAACCTAACTCATTTGTTCGGGAGTTAAGATTCGAGGAACCTTAGGCAAGCACAAATTTTGATAACCCAGTTAGTGACTGACTATGAAACGAGATAATGGCTATATCCATGTGGAATGTGTCACTCTGAGGTTGCTGAGAATCTTTTCTTCGACTCGCTCTACCAGGTTTGTCGTGATCGCCGTTGCTGCCTTTAAGCACTTACTTGACACCGCACTGCTCCGTGTTCAGTTTCCAGCCAACTCGTCATAATGTTTTCATATTACACAACAATGGTTGGTGCTAATCAAAGGCAAATGCTACCGTGACTATCCGCAGGTATCTGCAATGTTTTGCATTAGTTCCACCATTGATATGCACAATATTAATCTTTCCCTTCCCTTTATGGATAATTGCATATGTTTACTTATTTACGTAAGCCTACCAAAAATTCGTACACATACATGAATTTTTGGATGATAGTGAATAGAGAGTTTCACGCGGGTTTAATTTACAAATAGGTTTTAAGGGTAAGGAGATTCCTAAATATTTAAAAGCACAAATAGTCACTGTGCTTTCAATTTACAGGTGAAATTCAAGGTACTTCAATTTTATCCCCAAGTAACGAAAGATAAAAGAAGAACGATTGGCGCATACACAATAAAGTTTTTGTAAACAACAGCGGTTATGGGGATCGAGGGGATTTATAACGTGCGGATTTTCGCAAATGTTGAGGCGAAGCAATTCGGCCTCATCGATATCGGCGATTAAGCAAACGATCTCAAAAAATTATTAACGGCTGAGTTCTGCGTCAAAATAAGCGCGAAAATCCCTTCGGCCCGTTTTTGATCAATTCTATCCAAAAATAAACCCATCTGATACAAGGAAGAAAATATCGCTTCGAGTACTGCCATAACAATGACACTTATTCCCCGCGATTTATTCTCAAACAAATCAGAGAAACTACCTAAGCGTGCTGCACAATGGAATAATGGGCACTTTATCAGCACAGAAACCGCACTCGTGCAAACAAAACATCCAAATCGAGGCAGCAACATAAAAAAGGCGCTCTTCGCTCTCGATCGTTTACATTTTTCCTCTCCTCCCTTTGAAAAAAAGTGCGCTGCGTTGGATTGCCGAGATAAAAGCGAGATTATTGTCCCTCAACCGCACTTCAGGATGCCCAAAAAATAATAATAATGACGATGGCCGCGAGAGAGAGAGCCGAAAAAATAAAGGAACCAGCGAGCGAATAAGCAGAATCCTGCGAAAAAAGAGAAGCGCGCCAACCGCAGAAACTACAAGCCTTTCCGCATTTACAATATGTACGTCCTTTGTATTGTCCCTTTCCAAACATGGAACCATGACATATCTCTATTATATCTGCCTCTTTTTCAAGTTTTTCCGCCGACAACTTTCTGTAATTTTGAATTCGCTATGCCATGCATCAGCAGGGAATCTCGATTCTCTAAATTCCATCCTACATTTTCCATGCACTTCCTCTTTCCTGTCGCAAAATATCATCGAAGCTCGAGTGGGTACACATTTTTCGTGTAACGCTACACCCCAAATTTTCCAAACTTTTATCCCTCTCGCACTATTGAAACGTTGTCAACGGGTTTGTATTCAACGTACTCGCGCGGGATGTTGACGTGAAAGAATGCACGATGCGCTAGATTCCTTACCCTCAACCAAACATCCCTTCTGCTCTTTCCTCAGTTTTCTCTTTTTACTAATTCGACAATAACTTGTCGATCTAATCTAATCATCAATCGAGAATGCATTTACGACTGCGTTTTTTAACGCCGAATAGATTTTTTTTACATCTTGAGAAATTATCTTCCGAAACGATTTTTATTATGTCGACGAAGAATCTCAAACCGTTGGCTAAATTTTCTCCACCATATGGAATTGGCCTTTGGAATAGGCTTTTGCTCTTCTTGGACGGTGTAAGAGCATTTACTCTTGAGGATGACTTTTATAGTACGTACCGCGGCGAAAAGATTGCACCCTAAGAAATGTATCTCCTAGCGACTGATGGTGTACCAAACAGCCCTGCCATTTAAATCCTATCCCTGAGATAAATTAAGTTTTATTTCTCTTTTATTATTCTTCCATGATCTTCCACTAAATACGACCAAGCAGAAAATAATTAGATGATTTCGTCGTGTAGAGTGTACACTTACTTACTTGTACTTATATCATATATTCATATGAAGAAATGAAAGAGAAAAAGTCTGCCGCTCCAGGGAATCGAACCCGGGTCTCCAACTTTCCTGGAGGGTGCTCTGTCCTCTAAGGCCCCCACGTAGTGGTAGCTTAGAGCCCGGAAAGTAGGAGACTAGGGTTCGATTCCCGGCTGCGGCAGACTTTTTCTCTTTCATTTCTTCAACTAAATTCAAGCATATGAACCATGCGTTTCTCATCGTTTAAGCATAATATCGTTATGCCCATTTCAGCATGGATGATGAACTCGTACTTCGAGTGAAATTGTCTTATTCTATTTACCTTATGATACTCCCTCAGCTAATGTGAAATAATTCAATTTCTCTTGAAATAATTTGACGTTCAATTCTTTTTGTCGCATCTTAAATTCACGAAAAATACATTGTTTTTATTCCTTTTTATTTGCATCGTTCCCGCTTTAAGTACGTTCAAAAGAAAACTGGGGAAATTTAAAAATTAAATATCTCAGTATAGTTAATCATAAACAAGTGACTTAAATTCAGTTTAGTTAAATGGAAAGAAATATAAAATATAATATTTAACTGGATGAACTATTTGAATTATGTTCGACTTATAGCTTTAAAGCACTGAAGATAATTGTGAGTGAATTTTTATGGAAGGAGAACGTTTGCTCGTTATTTTATATGAAGAACTGAAAGAGAATTCATTATATTATGCACAAGTGCTGCAGCAATTCTGCACAAAATACTTCTCAAAAACTTTAATTTTTTCGACTCTAAAATTTTGTTTGAACCATATTTTCGACCCATAAATTTGACAGATAGACAGGCTTATATTGGACATAATTAAATGGCCTATATTTTCAGTCAGTCCAGTTCAGTTCAGTCAAAATCAGTCACTGGTATACCATTAATGCATGTTTGACATGGTATTTGCTCTTTTTCCACTGTCTACTGTATAAAAAACCTTCTTCCATTACATACCATCGCAGAATATAATTTTCGAATGTCCTGAAAGGGATATTTAAAAATATCCCTAAAAGGATATTTAAAACCAAAGAGAAATTTTACTTTCTGTAATTTGGTTGGCAGCTAGCTAAGAAGTATATGTAAATGACAAAATCTTCTGTTGTTTGCCATTGTTTGAAAAACTGCGAGCAAGCTATAAGTGGGTAATTAGGTGGTTATCTCAGAAACGGCTTTATAAATTACACAACTACATATGCAGCGACGCAGTTATCTTATCAGCAATAATAACAAATCCTAGTATTCTTACATCATTAAATTCGCCCACTCTACCCACCTTAACCATTATGACGCCATATAATCCCAAATTTCGTTGTATATCTCCGAGACAAGGGTATTTGCCAATAATAATTCAAACGCGAGCGAGATAGTTTCAAAGATATCTTCCCCAGTAAATGCTCTCCATGATCTCCTACCATAAACTTATCCATCGATTCCATCATTTCTTTCTCATTTGGTGAAACCGTTGGAGGTCTGGAACTCAAGCGCCAACCCCATACCCCAACCCAACCTCATTTTCATCCCAAGTGACGGCGTATGACAAAATGCTTCTTGTACTAACCATCCCTCACTGCATATACCTCTGAACCCGCACTGCCCGTAAAACCTCTTACGAGGAATTCATAGTTACTCAACTCTCCACAGGAGGCAATAACTTTCGCTCGCATCTTCGGAGGCGCCACTTTATCGAGATGGCTTGTATTCAGACACGCCATTGTTCACCCTGACCCTGTTTATCTACCCCCACCCATCTTTTCCCCTTCTTCCCTCATTCAATCCTCGCTTTTAGCCGTTATCTCGGCGTGGCCCCGAATCTGCTCATCTGTCAGGCGGGCCGACTAACAGCCTCCGAGCTACAGCTCTACTCTCATCCCAATTCTTCGCGACTCCTCCACCGCACACCTCGTTTATTTCCAAAGTCCTCGACACGTCGCGAACTTCAACTCTTCGCATCTTCCTGTTTCCGCCGCTCTCTCATCTTCCGTCTCCTTATCCTTCCTCTTCCTCACTCCTTCCTTTACGTTTCTTTCATCACACCTCTTCCACTTTCTTTTCGCATTCTCTCCCGACACTTTTTAAGCTCGCTCCATCAATTTTCGTCCCAAAATTCCACTCATCACACACCCTATCTTGTATATTTTAATCCACGAACTTCTGCTATATTTGTTGCGAGCGCCCTTTTTTAATCTCGCGGTTGTAACACGGGGCATAGAGCGATAATCTGTCTCGTTAATATATGGATATAAAAAGCGATCCTCAGGGGCAGAATCCACCTTCTAAACTTTCCATCCTTAACCTTTTCCATGGCAACCTTGATGTTTCAACCAATTAATTCTCTTATAACCCTCACAAAAACACCACGAAGAATTTGCGAGGACGTCATCTTTAGAAGAAAATAATTTTTTTGGATTTTCATATTAAAATAAAACAATTAAAAATTATTCATATTTATTATCGATTATTAATCCTCTTCACAGCAAGAAACTTCGTCCGGCGCAACAATTAAATAATAATAAACTACCCATGAATTAATATTTGTTTATACATAAATACAATGCTAAATATAATGTTTATACATTCAAACCAAATAGTTTGATAAATTACCTACCATGGAAAATTTGATTATATTAATCAGAATAGGAAAGACGCCATTCTGATCATGATTGCAGCTACGCCTTTACACCAACCGCTGCAGTTCCTGAGACCACCAATGCACCACCTTTGCCTTATATACTAATTAACCACAGTTTTAAAAGTTGAAACGAAGGATATTATCAAGTATCGTGTATTTCGGAATATCAATCATTATTTATAAGTTTAAGTAATCACATTTTTTCTTAATTAGATTCAGAAATATTTGTATGTCCATGAATTTCGTAATTGGAAAAAGGGTTCAAGAAAATTTACTTCTTATTTTGGTGGCGATTCGAATCTAAAGGTGACTCATAACAGAATAAATTTTATATAAATGAACAATCAAAATGAGACATAAATCACTATTTCATCGCATCGTTTTCTGTTTCTCAATTCCGCTATAGCACGAAGGTTCTCTTTAATTATCTAGAAGCCAGCAAGTCACACAGGCCTATTCATCGTATATTTGGCTATCAGAAGAGGTCTTTGAAGGTTTCAAATAGGAGGAAGTGCTGAGATCCGGCTCAACCACAAGGAAGAAGAGCCTCTCAGTTGATCATACGAACCTTGGGAACAGTCTTATGCCATTGATTCGTCTACATAAAAGATATAGCTGTTTGACTAGAAACCGTCTAGGTATGATGCTTTTATGTCTGAAAGGACGGTTTGCAGGTGAGATAACAGAAGTACTTCAAATCCTGCGGAGGGGAAGATCAGGTTTGAAAACGAATGGAAAGTTAAAAGTTGACATTAAATTCAAATTATGAACGAAAAACATGGATAAGTACTCAGTTCTATAGTCTACGACATTGACCGTCTATGAATGTCCTTGCGTCTGTATTTATGCACATTTAAGCGATTATTCGCCTTAACCATTTCATCTGATAACTCTGTAAAAGTCTGCTAATTTCATTTTTCTTTTGCTTTTTCGTCGAGCTTTCTTCTTACTTACACCGATACTTCACTTTGTAAGACACGGTCACACTAAGCCTCCATGATGAATGATCTACCTGCGTAACCTTTCCTTACAACTCAAGAACTAACCCAACATCTTGCTATATTTCACTGCCAATACATAACCCTTTTCCTTATATTTAAATTACTTTAAAATTTAATGATAATAGAACATATTCGTACACATCAAAAAAGTTAAGATTCTATCAAGTCATTTATTCATGAAAATCACTTGAACTTGAAACTCTAGTTGAAACTCAATTATGTATTTTATACCTATTTAGGGAATAAATCTTATTGTGATTAACATATGCTCTACCTCAAAAACTATAGAACCAAATTTTAAATACTTAGTAGTTAAATAATTTAATGATAGCTATACCATCGTTCTAGAAAAGCTACAGAATTCTTCCGAAAATCAGTCTGAGTCCAGTCCAGAGTCCAGCATACAAAATTACTGGGTATTGAGCAAAAGTATCGATAAAAACCTTTACTTTCACTTTTGGATGTTTTCGTTACGAATCATTACTACTACTCCTTATTTATTCCCCTCCAAGGATGCTTTGAATTGGAAAAAAATAATGAATGCTGGTCTAAAATCAGCCGAACAATTACCTAAGCAATTGCCTTAATTGTACGTGAGCTTTCTGTGTACATTTAAAGCCAGAAAAATCAAAAAGTTGTTTTCGCAAGGATCCCAAGATGAAAAACGTAACACTTCATTTTATAACTTGATCTACACACCACGTTTATGATATATAATATGCTTTTGATTAATAATAGAAATGTAAATAACCATGCATAAGAGGGCGCTTACTTTTGTTTAATACAAAATAACATTATGATGATAATGATATCACCATTAGCTATCTCTCCCGTTATTTTTTCATGTTTTATCAGCAACGAAAGGATTGAAGACATACTTAAAAATTCACTGCGCGTTCTCGACTTCTCCTTAGGATATTACACGTTACGTATCCCAAGGAGATACTTCGTAATGCCTCTCATTATCTTTCCCTTTGCATTTTCTCATTTTATTTCCCTTTTTGTGTCTTCCTTCGTCTCCATATATATATATTATCCTCCTTTCTCTTTCGCCCTAAGACTGTGTTCCTAGAAGATCTTCGTTTGCCCTCTGAGCTACCAAGACCATTACTCTGTCTTTAACAGAAAGAACTTCCGTCAGATTCTCATGCGTACCCCCTCCTCCACTTCTCATATATATTAACTCGTTTTGTCAACCTCTCTTTCTCTCTCCAACTCCCTATTACTCTTCACTCTTCCTCCATTTCCGTTCATTCTGACTTAGCGTTACCCTCCGCTATTTCTACGTATTAGCCCGAGCTCTCGACACTTCTTTGTTTGACGTTACTCATATTTTTATTAGATTAATGTCATTGCTGGTAATGCGCAGTGGGTGGAAGAATTGTTAACGAAACCATTTTAGTCATTTTTTTAAATGAGGCTATTTTGTCTGAATTGGGAGAAAAAGAGTGATCCTTCCAACTACATTTAACTACCAAGGAAATCGCAGTCTGCCTCAAGGGGCGCTGCTCAATCGTTTTTGAGACGGTACACATGAAGGAGGCTTCAAAAAGAAAAGTATGCTGAAGAAAAGTGATGAAACACTCTTCGGATGGAAAGCTGAAACGTATCAAAATACGAAATACCTCGGTACTTATCTTGTGTGACTTTAAGTAATGAACAAATTTATTCTCTTTGCATAAAATTTTTTACCAGAATAGTTAGGAAAATTGAAAAAATTCAGTTATTTGATTGCTAAAATAATAAATTTTGCCAAAACGGCGACAACTTACATTTTTTCAAGTAGAGTCATTGTACTCTTGGGAGGGTTGCGGTCGTTGATTCAGAGAATAGGTTGTCAGTTTATTCTCTCAAGGTGTCATTTGTTAGCAGATAATAACCACGTGCAAAATTTAAATTTAATTTTGTTTTTATTATGTTATTTTTGTCAAGAACGCAAATGCTCTCAGACGCAGGTTGGAAATCCTTGAAAGAAAGGAGATTAGAATCCAGGCTGCGATTGCTTGATAGATTAGAGAAAGTACATTTGCGGAAGATGTAGGTTAAAATAAAAATCTAAATCTACATAAATACCCTGCGAGCCTCCTTTCGGCGTCTGGAAGGGGGTTTAAACATTAAGGGTTTGAGTTACCTCTTTAGCTTATTATTATTGAGTATCATTCGCGGAAATAACGATTCCTTAAAACGACTTGTCCTCGCATTTATTTCCCTTATTTTACGCTCATTGTCGGATCGGCCGAAGTAGCAGAGGGTCGCGTATTAAATATAATTTGGAAAAAATCTTCTACAATAATAAAAGATCACCTATTTATAGGTCAGAATTACATAAAAAGTAGATGAAAGCCATATTTTAATAAATGCCATTAATTATTATATGGTATTTATTGATGAATGGCATGTTTGCTTTTTGGAAGAAGGGTTTGGTAGTTATTAAAAGAAGTGTATTTAATTTACTTTAAGCTTTCTGGCTAAGTGAAGAGATAAGGGCAAACTACTTCACTCCTCACCTTGCCCAATAAGCCTCAATCCCTCTCTTGGTATTTTTGTAGCTAATGGTGAGAGGTCGAGATTCAAACAATCATTCAGACAGAACAATTCACCGAAATATTGCATTTTCCAGCACTTAAAGCATACATTTTTGAAATCGTATTAACTTTCTTTGAGGGCTCCAAATATATCTTTCGTACTTGCCTACCAAAAATCTGTCACAAGTTAATGATTTTCAGACGAAAGTTTCCTATGAAAACAATGTATTATATTATGTAGCATAAGAGTGAAGATATTCATGAGAGAACATTTACTGAAAATATTCCATATCACAGGATTGGAATTACATTTGAACTACAGGCGTGTCAGAGATAAATTTCGCTGGGGTTAAGCTTTATTGGTTTCGCATTGTCGTCAGTAATGTCCTTTTGTTTTTACAGAAAACAGTGCTCATGAATACGACGACAGTAAAGTCAACGAACCGTCGAAAGCAGTTACGGACTATCGTTTGAAACCCGAAAAATCAACTTGAGGCTCGCGAAGTGCAAGCCTACGTTTCAAACGATTAAGTTATTTCACTCAAATTCCGACACAGAGTTTCAATCTATATAAAGGAAAGAAAGGAGTCTTCTTTTTATTTTCTCGTTCAGATACCGCATTCACAGAAATAATATATTTTCTTTATCCGATTGTACCTTACCTTTTTTCGGGGCTTAAAAAATTCCTTCAATTTAAAATCAGCGCATATCTTTAAGTTGTATTGAAATGTCAAACGGTAGAAACGTTATTCTCAAAAAACTATAACAACGCTTTCGATATCAGCAAAAAGCTCAAATTTCCCAGGCATAATGCTCTACCTTTGCTACGTCTTGAGGGAGAAAGACAATCTGAAGTTTCAAATTAAATTGAGGACTCTGGAACTTGAGAGCTATGTTCATCTATGAAATTACTTTGGTTGTTTAAAAGGAAAATTTGCTTGAAAGCTTGACGAAGGAAACTTCATTGATCCTCTTAGTGGAACTTTGAGGTATAACGAGAACGGCGGGACTGAGAAGAAATGTGTATATGGCTACGTAAACAGAAAATTCCGGCAATTCACTTAGTAGACTTCGTAATTTCCATTCATCGAAATGCTTCACTTAATAACCAAACATCGCGATGAGCTGTAGTAAAAATTCACGTTAATGTCTGTGATGGTCTCCTGTTGTAATTACAGACATTTCAATAAATACATACATGTAATTTTGTAAAAAAAATTGCATCTATAAAAAAAATTTAATCTAACAAGGAAACCGTCAGGTTTGTGTAACTCGGATTTACACGAAGCTTTCAGGACACTTTCCTTGCACCAAAATAACAGACACGTGTCCGGCCGTTCAACTCAATGCGCCTTTGTTTATGCAACATTTGCAACTGAAAATCGAAGTTAGGAAACCACACGACACACGTGCTTTGCCATAGATACATCGAAATTTTCCATCTTGAAAAATATTTATCCCGTTTTTTTCACTAAAATTGATTTTTTCTGCTATTTAATTTCATCTTCTTACCTCCCAGACATTCTTTACCTTTCTCGTCAACATTTATTCAAATATACGTTAGGTAGGTACTCCAGTATATATTGTACTACTACACGTAGGTTATGGAGTCTCAGCCTCAACCAAGGGAAATTTTGTTGCACTAACCCTCTTAACATCTGATAACTGTAAACCCAATCATTCCAGAACCCTAGTAGATTTTGAGGCGAATAGTGAGTTTAGTTTTCAAATAGCTTGAAAGAGAGCACCGTTGAGAGAACATCGTGAAGAGAAACAAAGAGTAGTTCTTCTTTAACGCTGAAGTTGGTCTTCTCCGTTAGTTGACAGGTTTCACTATTCTTAGCAGTGAAAGTAAGTATACTTAATCTACTTCATGTTAGGCGAATAGAAAAATATTAATTTTTCTTTATATCGATCATTTTACTGGTAAATTCACCAATTATTTATAGAGTCGATTGATAATGGAGCAAGAAATTCCATCTACCTGCTTGGCGTCGACGGATAATCCGGAATCGGGCAACGAATTGAAACAGGAATTCGCCAACTCATTTCATTTTTGTGCAGAATTACTTCAGAATGACAATTACATTGCTGGAAAAGTAGCTTTTCCAATTTCTTACCCTTCTAAATTGATTGGTAAGGAAATATATGATAGATTGTTATAGATGTATTTGGAGATGTCCTTCGTTGATGGCGATATACTGATGGAAGAGAATGACTGCGACATTACGGAGGATTTCAATGATCCACCTAATGTAGCCAAGGAAGAGGTCGAAGAGCGAATCAGTCCCGTTGAATCTTCCAATTCTTCCAAGTATATACCAACTCCAAAGAAAAAGAAGTGCTCCACAGTGCCCTTGGAAACGAAAGTGATGGTTGTTACTCTGGCGAAACTACATCCGAAGTGGTCCTTAAAATCCCTACAACGGAACGGATCAGTGAAATTGTACAGGAAGGATATACTACAGCGCTGGGAGAATGACATCGTTAAACGGGGTACTGTGATAGAGAAATACGATCAAATTAATAATTGGGCTTGGGACAGATTCGTGGAAGCTAGAGAAAGTCGAAGATATGTAACCACTAGGGCATTAAAACAGTGGGCCATGTCTGCCGCAATGCAGTTTTTATAAAAGAATTTAAATTTAACGCTTCGCAATCTTGGGCCGATAGATTTAAAAGAACACATGGCATAAAACAACGTAAGATTACAAATTATTTATCCAGTAGTGATATTTCCACAATGAATGACATCCTCTCCGTGGCAGAAATGTTTCAACGACAAACCATTTCTATAATTCCTGAATTTCACCCGGATTATGTGATTAACGCTGACAAGACTGGTTGCGAATATCGGGCGAAAGTACAGCGAACATTAAGTATACAGGGAGAAAAAAGAACGGAGGTGTTTTTAGGCAGCTTAAGTATAATTTCCCATACATATACGGCGCAGTATTTGTTAAGTTTGTCCGGAAAACTACTTCCGAAACTTTTCCTTTGTTTACAGGAGCCCAGTGGTAATTTCGGTCCTCGAGTTCAAAAGGAAGTAAAAGAACTCACGGAAGAATTTTAAAATGTGTTTGTTACATCCTCTAAATCAGGAAAATTTACCACAGAAATTTACAAAGGTTACTAACGTAACGTAATGAGAGAGTACGTTAAGGAAAATAAGTTTCTATTGATTGTCGATTCCTGGAAGGGCCAAACAAACATGGCAATTTATGATGAAATTTTTGTAAACGATTCAGGTTTACCGACTTGTTTATTAAAAGTTATTCCCCAAAAATGTACACCATTGTGTCAACCGTGTGATGTGTACTTCTTCCTTCAAGTGAAGAAATTTATAAAAAGGATTCAGAACGCCCCTGTGTTGATGCTATCAAATAGAGAACTCAATAAACGTGAAGAAGCTATTCGCATTCACGCATTGATTCATCACCAACTGTCAGCTCCAATATTCGAGCAAATGCTATGCTACGCGTGGTATGCATGCAGGTTGTCACTAAATAGATCGGCATTTCTAAATGTCAATCAAGTCTGTTTTTCAAAAGACGTTATGCAATACAAATGTCCCTGTAAATCTGAGAGTTTTTTGTGCTGTGCATGGTGTCGTAAATATTTGTGTTTTGATCGTTTTTATTTTAAATATCATCCAAATAGTTGCGAAAAATAAATATTTCTATAAAACTAAACATTTTCAATATTTTATGTGTANGATCTTATGTAACTATGAATAATAAATTATTATTTACAACCTAGTTCCTAGTTATGAACTGTTTCTAATTTCTTTAGTCAAAATTTGAGAAAATATTTCGGAGAGCTGGTAAGAAGTACATTTATTTCAAATTAAAAAGCCGGGGTTCTGGGATGACCGCAGATTACTGTTATCAGAGCAGATGTAAAGAGGGTTAGTGCAACAACATTTCCCTCGGTTAAGGGGGATAAACGGGAAAAACCACGTATGCACAACGACTAAGTATATGGAAAGAACATTTTCTACAATTTAAACACACTGTACTGAAAATATCGCAATAAAATGGGCTATTTCTCTACTAGAAACTTCGTGATACACAAAAACCTTGAAAATGAAGAAAGAAGAAATGGAAAATTAAAAGGGAGGGTTCCAAGCAGTAGTGTTAAAATTTATAAGAAGTTGATTCTTAAAGGAGATTTTAATATTAGTCTGGTAACGAACCCAAGACCATATTGAAAACATCTTTGCCGTTTGCGTTACGTAAACATGTCTAATGACAATATCTCGATTATCAATTCTCTATCGTTTTGGGAAGTTCTCAAAATAAATTCTCTATAATCCGCATAAAGCATACTTTACGGAAAAAATTGAGTATTTGGGCCTTCTGGGATCGAAGCTATGATCGATGTCTCACTTTTCTTCGGGGTTTCCCGTTGGTACTGATACCACATAAAAGGGCCAAGTGAAAGACACTTGTAGTTAAGGCTGAGACTCCGTAACCTACGTGTAGTAGTACAATATATACTGGAGTACCTACCTAACGTATATTTGAATAAATGTTGACGAGAAAGGTAAAGAATGTCTGGGAGGTAAGAAGATGAAATTAAATAGCAGAAAATTCAATTTTAGTGAAAAAAAACGGGATAAATATTTTTCAAGATGGAAAATTTCGATGTATCTATGGCAAAGCACGTGTGTCGCGTGGTTGCCTAACTTCGATATTCAGTTGCAAATATTGCATAAACAAAGGCGAATTGAGTTGAACGGCTGGACATTTGTCTGTTAGGTTTATGCAAGGAACGTGTCCTGAAAGTTTCGTGTAAATCCGCGTACACAAACCTGACGTGTTACTTGTGAGAATTTGACATTATTAACTCTGTTAAATTGTTGAAGGCCCAAAGGTGAGATAAACGTGATGAGGTAACTAAATTATACTCATTTAAGAACAGGAGAATTTCTTTGCATGATGAAGTCATGCAACTAATCCCATAGGGGTAACAAGTGTGAAAAATAGCGACATGACTGGGACTCAAACCCAGGTCTCCTACTTTCCGGGCAGGTATTCTAACCACTGAACTACCATGCCGCGTCTGTTCCACACTGTTTAGGGAATGAGACGCGGCATGGTAGTTCAGTGGTTANCTTTTTCACTTACCAGCTCCTCAATTATTTTCTCACTCTTCTTCAGCTCCTCCTTTAGCTTCTCTATCTCACGATCCTTCTCCGCCAAGAGCCTCCGCAGTTCGTCAGTGCTGCCTCCTCTACATTTCTTACATTTCCAATTGTCCACCGTACAGTCTTCTAATTTTTCTTTCGTACACTTGAAATGATATTTTGCACTACACTCGCTGCAGTTAACCCCGTTCTTGCAAATCCTATTGCACTCGATACACTTCACCATGTTTGCCATAGACACTTTCTTTCCTCTACCTTACTACCTGCTCCTTTCACTTCTCAACAACCTCTCTCCTTGACGTCCGGAACACGACTGACATTATCACAATTTATTTCTGAATACTTTTAGAAACAGAAGATTTCAAGATATTTCAATTTTGCTGATGAAGTAATATTACTTATTCAATATTTAGAGAAAATTCTTTCTTAAACTAATTCCTATTCAAAGTTCGGAACACGGGCTTTGTAGTAGTTTATGGTTTGAGGATATTTCCTCGCGAATAACGGTTAACTTAAAGAGATAAAATCTGATGCCGTAGGCAGTTGAATGGGAATAGATAGTGGATTTAGATTAATTTCTGAACACAATTTCATTATTATACATCGAATCGCTTTGTATCCCGAAATTAAGTTTTCCTTGCATACAAATTCATATATTTCCTTTGTTGGAAGTTTGAGCCATATATTTAGTAATAAAATATTTGAAATTCCCATACAGTCTGAACATTTTAATAATTCCTCTTTAGTCAACTCTCGATAGTTCATCCGTGAAGAGTTTCAGAGAAACCGGAAGTTTGCTTCATATACAATATTCAATAATCTTAAGTAATCCTTCAGTCAAGAATACCCCGTGAAAAGTTAATTGGAAGCTTATCAGACTGTTTAGAATTTGATTCCACGGAATAATCACCTCATTCCCTTGAGTTCTGAACAGGATATACGAAAAATTATTGCAACTACATGTTGGAGATTGCGTAAAAATATTTAATCTGAAACAAGATTCTCCCATTTCTACCACTCTAGCAAGCTTCGTAGCTTTATTTTTCCTGAGGAAACGAATAAGAAAGACCAATCTTAATTTATCCTCTTAACGTATTACGTTCATGTTTAATATTCCTTCGAGGTACGGAGAGCTTCACTTAACCTACTTCACTGAGATATTTTCAAATGCCAGTCACCACGATGAATTTAGTATGATATAACGGAGGTTTCTTTCTTCGCAATTTTCGCAATCTTTTCAAAGTACCTAAACAATTTATCATCGCTGTAATTTTCCACTATTTTCATAACAATCCGTTTATCTATTTTCTATTGTTTTCATTAAATTTGTAAACATTTGAATGGGTAAAATCTACTATTTCAGTTGCAAAATCACCAGCGATGGATGCAGCAAGAGAGAAAAATAACGTACAGAAACTCTAACGAATGCATTCTTCAGTAACACAATGTTCAATGGCAGATAATGCAAGGTTGGATATTTTAAACCGGATATAAAAACCTATAAAAGAAATGTACTTCTGTAAGACTTTAACGAGAAGAGAAGATCAGAAGCAATGGGGATGTAGGGCTATATCAGAATGGTGAAAATGAAAGAAAGACGGAAACCAATGGGGAAGTAATTCCATGATAAAGTTAAGAGAAAAATTCTCTGAAAAACAATGATACAAGCAACAAGTTCTTCTACTTTGTGAGACAATATAGTCTTCTGAAGATAGTTGAAAATAATATAGAATTGGAAGAATTAGATTACATAATGTGAGGCGAATTACAGTTAGGAATTACGAGAGAACGGAGCGACTTCCCAGTAACAAAACTTGTAAAACTTCAACAAAGTAATTTGGTGGATAACTAAGCAATGGTTTGCAGGCAAGGAACATATGAGATTATTAAAGAAGTGCTAAAAATTGAATAGTTAAAATGTTACGATATAATATGTATGACTAAGGATCTCTAGAGAATTTATCTATGACTAGAAGAGGATATAATTGTAGCCTTTGCTTAATTCAAATATAAAAATACCGGTACTTTACAGTCAAAGTTCAGACATAACGGACGGAAAATAATTATCGAACTACTTTATGGTGACATATTTATAAAACCTATCAAAAGTATTGAATAGTAGTCAATAATTGTGAAATTAATACGGATTAGGTATATTAAATGCAAAATTTGGCATGAGTAAATTAAAAATGAGAGCATTGGAGAATCGATTAACAGTAAAACTACATGATCTAAAGTACTTTATAAATGCAAGAGAACACAAAGACAGAGAAAATCTAAGATTATTAAAGGAGTGCTAAAGAAAGATTCTGGCAGTAAAGAGAGGATTCTAAAGAGATTAAATCATAAAGAATAAGAGAAAAGGTAAAAAAGAAAGATCACGGAAAAGAAAGTGAAAGTGGAAGCGGAAGTTATCGAAAAGGGCGAATAGAAATCACGGAATTGAATGAGATCAGACGAAAAAGTTGAAAAAGTGATGGCTGAGAGTGAGAGGAAGTTATAAGAGCGAACCGAAAGAGAATTGGTACAAGGAAAATGAAGGAAGAATAAATATGAAGAAAGAGAAAGGGCGAGAGAAAGAGAGAGGAGGAAATTGAGCTCCGAACTATATGCCGAGTTATTGCATCTCCCAGAGACGTTCAAATTTTATTACTTCCCTCCAAAGGGGATGGTTCTCCTCTCAAAGAAAAGGAGTTGGCGAAAAAACGAAAGAATTGCGAGGACAGAAAGATTGCAAGTGTTTCTTTCCCAAAGGGACGCTGCTAACTTCATCCTAAAATGGAAATAACACCCTGAATTTTTATCTTCCTCATAATTTTGGAATCCTACGTATTTGAATGAGAAACATTTTACGCCCTTCATTGTTATTAATCCTCCCGGAATTCAACTCTTCTTGTTTAAAACATTTCCTCTTCATGATATGTCACATTACGTTGCGTTCTCAAATCCCCTGGAAGTTACACTTTCGCTGCTTTCCGTTTTACATTTTTAATCGCTTTCCTTTCTCAAGCTAAAAATTTGTGTTCATCTCTAAAAATATTTTGCGGAGAAATATTTAACTTTCATTTAAAATTCATATCAACAGAAGGACTAAAAATTTGGATTCCCCATCATCAACTTACCTGATAATTTATTAAAATGCTAAACAAATATTTTTACGCTTTCAAAACAAAGTAACAACTTCAATTTTCCCATG
Organism: Ladona fulva; assembly: GCA_000376725.2. NCBI lineage: Eukaryota > Metazoa > Arthropoda > Insecta > Odonata > Libellulidae > Ladona > Ladona fulva. Next base: position 304,526 of record KZ308342.1, on the reverse strand, counting down.
TAACCACCACAATATTAAAGTATTGAAGCACTTCCTTTGTGAATTCCAATTGCGATTGCAAATGTTATTTCCTACTTAAAATCTTACGATAAAATTGATGACGGAAAATAGACATAAGATTTTCAAATTTTGTTCTATGTTTGGTAATATCTGATATTGTGTATCCTCAACTTATCAACGTTTCTTTTTCCATGTGCACTCTATGCGCCTATTGGAATTATTTATATTTTGTCTGTACTACAGATAACATGAAAGCTTCCTATGTCATAAATCTGTGACAGTCACCAAGTTCAACTTAACTATAAGTGGAAGAATGATTCGTTATCACGTCGAGTTAATTAACTCAATATCCAGAGCGAGCCTTGTTATGAAATCAGAGCTCCCCTTCCCAATAGCTCCTTTCCCCTCCCGTGCACCCTCAACATCGGCAACATCTTAGCACCTCACCTCCTTCCTCCAGGAAATGGAAACGTTAACCAATCTTCAAAGCCCTCCTCGTCAAACCTCTCCTCTCGTTCCATTATTCCTCCCTTAATTCCGCTAACGAAGGGAACGGGGCTAACACCACCTTCCTCAACACCGCACCTTTTCCCTCCATTCCGTGTGGGTGTATTTTCCCTTATCCTTTTAACACTTTCCCCTTAGTGGGAGAGACCGTAGCCACACTTAGGACCACTTTGAGCCGTTGGTATGGGACGAGACCTTGAGAGAGATGTAGAATACAGAGAAGGGGAAACTTGGAGAGTACACAAATGGCATACGGTGGACGCTAACATGGCTAGAGTTCGCGGGGGAGTTTCGGAAGGAGTTGCGAGGAGCATCCCCTTGGAGACGTTAGGAACAGTCGTCGTCTGATGCTGGATCCGGTCGTAATCAGAATTCCGCCGGTATCTCTCCAAGGATGTACGGAATGGAAGTGTGTAGGAGAAGTTCGGGGGGTGGGTTGGGTAGGAGGCGGTGTGTGGAGGCAGCGTGGGACAGTTTGTCTTGGGAGGCGATGCTACGAGGAGTGGGGGTTGGAGTCGGAGGCAGGAAATATTGGGAGAACGAAGGAGAGGATGGAGGAATCTGGTTGTTGTGCATAAAGGGGTTAGTTGTTATGGTACGCTTTTACCCCTCCATCCAGAACTGAATGTGTCCGCATGTGACTTTGTGACTTTTTTATCGAAGGCCAGTGTAAGGAAAATGGGCATGGAAATACCGTGGGGATCGCACACAGCAGTGGGGAGATGGCTTTTTCTGTGGTGGAAGGAGAGTAGGCGGCATGGGAACACATGAAGAAATACGCTAGCAAATAAATAGAATGGGAGACTTCCAGAAAGAAATTGGATCGGTGTGGTCTTTTTCCGAATGTGCATAGCCCTTAGGCACTTGAGAGCCGAAATCTGGTTCTAGAGAAAGGAAAAATGCATGGATTTGTACCTATTCTCCCAGCTCACTTCGGTTTTACGTCCCTCTTCCGTGATTCTTTTCCTCCACTCAATTGTAGTTGTCGAATGGCGTTCCTCTATCCTTACCTTGTGTTTCTTTCCATCTGTAATAGGACTGGGAAGAGATTATATCTCCAAAAGAAAGGTGTTCCAGGATATGCAATCTGCGAGGGACGGAGATGTTTAAGGATGAAACGTGACTCCTGTGCAACTGATGAGAGATTCGGAAGATTTTTGGGACGGTATCCGTAATCCTCCGGAGGAAAGAAGGTCGGTTATTAAAATTTTCGCCAAGTGCCGAGAGATAAGGAGGAAATGGATTCCATTCCAAAGCTCAGCTATGTCTTTTATTGCGATTCAACGAGATATAAAGTTAAGCAAAATTCCAAATCAGAGTAGCAGATGGAATTTGGAAGAATAATATCTCGCTTTAAAGTTAAGTATTTCAATTATAATTTAATGAAGGTTAGCGCGCTCGAAAACAGCGGATTTGAGCATTTCTTCAACATTTTTAATGAATGATACCCGTATATTAAAATAACTAGGTTACATTCCTATCAAATTTAATTTCACCGTGGCGGATTTTAATACCCTCGGTGTAATATACAAAGATAAGGAATCAGCTTAATTCGCGTAACTCCAAAATTTACGAAACTTCTCACAATGAAATATGCAAGCGAGAAAAGGTAATCCTCTTTCAGTTTAATTGCCTTACAAGGTCGAGTATAAAGAAAGCTCAAAATATGTTCTGTTTATCAGAAAATGACGTATTTAAACAATTTTTGTTTAAATCGAAACAGGATTTTGAACCGTAAACAAAGCTCGTCGGTAAATGTATTCACTATAGCCCTACGTATGTTATTTGCTTCAAATGTACAACAAGGCAGGATATTACATACCTCTCTTTGTTAATATTTTTAATTTGAATGGATATCCAATATAAACTCCTCCTGCCAGTATGCCCAAGGTTTTTTTTTTTGAAGTTACATTTCCGTCATGAATAACTTTCTGCTGATATTACACTGGCAGGGCTCCGCAAGTAAATTTACATGATTTTTTAAGTTGGAGAGTGCCAATTTCTAGTTTCCACGAGTGACATATTCCTTTAAACTGTGTAGCTTAAGATGCCAATTATTCAACAATTAAACCTCAAATTTATCATTACTTTTAACAGTTTACCTATTAATTCTGTCAACAAGGGCAAAGTAATTATTATTTATAATTAAAACGCAAACCTTGATTACATCGTTGAAATGATTTGCATTTCATTAACAGTAGAATTACTTAAGACTACCTTTTTGGACATCGGGAGGCTAATATTCATCCATTCGCTAAAAATGATCTACATCTACATCGTAGTTTTTGTAGCTGGCAATATGTAAGAAGAATATTTATAAAAACATTTTATGTTTTAGAGAAATCACAATTGTGGTTATCCTAAATTTCAAGAGTTGAGATGCTTAAGAATTCGTAAATATCCTCCTGAACAGTAGGACACGTGAAAGGGGAAATCTTTATCCTTGCATAAGTGAAATATTTCGAAGAGAGTTCAATTTAAATTTCTTATGGGAAATTTAACAATAAAGTTAAGAATATAATAATTTATAATATTCTAAGTGGACTTTTAGTGATAATTTCTCATAATATAAAATCGGTTATAGTAAATTATGAAAAGGTACGATTATTTACAAATCAGTGCTCTTTATAGTATAGTATATTAGATCTAGTACAGTAGATTTTATATTTTTCGTAAGATATATCATGTACTGGCACACCTCAAATATTCTCACCCACGTAATTCAAATCTCCTATTTTATCCTCTTCTTATCTCTGTTTTAGAAGTACTGAGCTGTTTCTTACCTCCACAGCCAGAAAAACGATTCAAATTCCTCAAATCATATTAGAATCTCCAAAAACTAACGCAAATGTTTGCAAAAGGGGCGAAGAAAAAATAAATTAAAAAACAACACATACCCGAAAAGCGCAAAAGTACGAAATTTCTAACATTTCTCTTTATTTATCCCGACGAAAAATAGAATCTCCTGGGCACTCCGCCGGATTGTCTCATATTGCTGGGAAAATAGGATTAAGCGGAGATAATAACTTTTTCCCTCTCTCCCCGAGGAAAGGATAGGAGGCGCTAAAACGCCACGAGACGTAGCTGAAGAATGGTAGCATGTGTACCCACGCTTCCAGGATAAGGACAGGGGTGCAGGAATGAAAGCGGAAGATGGATGGAGTGAGGGATAGAGATGTGGTAATATACAGAAAGGGAGAGAGGCCGAGGGAAAGGAGAGATGCATGCGCAATGGCATTCAGGGGTCCGGACATGCGGAAAAATAAGATTCCCCAAAAGACAGTGCCCCGCGATGGGATACGTGTTTGGAATAAGGGGAGGGAAAAGAACGGTGGGTGGGGAAAGGAAAGAACGGAGACACTTGGTCTACGTCGGAAGTGAAGGCTTTTGCAGGAAGGGATGTGGGAGGGAGATGAAGATAGAGAAAGGGAATTGGGAAAAAAGCTGAGGATACAGGGAGGGGAAAAAAGATTTTCGGGAATAAAAAACGAGAGAGAACGCGGGCAAAACGGTGGGATTTTCCCAGCAAAAGGGTTAGGGTAGTCCGGTTAAGGGACCGTAAAAGATTTACTGCTTTTGCTGACCGTCTTCGAAAAATGATGGGGTAGAATGGAAAGGGAGAGTTTGAGAGATACGAAAATACCCGTTAATAACAGGTCGCGCGGTCCCACGCTTTGCATGATGGTCGTTCATCGCATTGTCCCTTTTTATTTCTTTCTCCACCTCTCTTGTGCCCTTTGCTTAGCTGTTTATATTTTTTTTTCATAGGTTCATCTGAGTAAGCGCGTGCCTACTCGATGCGTGTGTTTTGTATTCAGCTGTCATCCCTAACCTCATACGGCACGCAATGGACCACTTCTTTTACCTTGCCGCCTCGGTGATGCAAAAGTTTGTTTCGGGCAAAAGATATGCTGCAGAGGAGAGACGTACGTTTTCAAGGTGTTGCCACCAATGTTTTGCTTCCTTTGTTCGTGAAGGCGTGCTTTTTGGTGGAAGTTATTGAGAGAGCAGCATTTGCGACGTATTTGCTCCTTCGCGCAATATATGAAACATTAAGAAAAACAGTATCGGCGTTATATAACCTCAGCACCACTGCGTACGAGCATTTCTTTCCCTTATCTCGTTCCGTTTTCAAGGCTGCGCCAGTCCTATTGCCGGATATTTTCCTTTGCGATGTGGCAAAGTTACTTAAGTAATATTTCCAAAGAATACATATTAATTAACGAACAAACTAAATTGTTAAATAATTAAAGACTACCCTGCAAGTACATATATATTATGGACCATTTTTTATTATTAGTTGAAATATCAATTTTTGATTGCTGATAAATTTGACTTATCCCACGTGATAATGTGATCATTCCAGACGTGATAGGATTAGAAGAACATACTGAAATTTCATTTTATTTACGAATATCTAAATAACATTCGCACTTCAGAAATTCATCTAGAATTGAAGTCGGGCTGCAGTCTTGGGCTATACTTATTTACCGCACAATATTTTGGCAATTAATTATTAATTATTTTCTATATAAGTTGAATATTTAATGGCGATAATAATAATAGCATTTAAATCGATAAAATACTGAATCAATAAGTATGATCAGCTTAAATATATAAAGAAAACTTCCTTTTTATTGGATGCACCCAAAACATCTACAAGATGTACTCAAAGTTAATCTTAAAATAAAGTTTTGCAACATTTAAGTGCCGAGAGAAACCTAGGGGAATATAGCTACGTATTCTCCTATCGGTATTTAGTAGAGAATCACAATCTATCTATCATACTAAACTTCGTATTATTACAGGATTTGAATGAAGTTTCTGAAATATCTAACGAAGAGTGACTCTCATGAAATTGTTTGCAATGGTAACAGAAAAATTTTACCTGATCAAATATTAACGACTAATGAGAACAAATCTCTCATTAAGCCAACAAATCCACTTTTTCGGTTGTCAGCAATTTTGCGGTATTTTTTGCCGACCCTTTGCCGTAACGGTTTCCTTTCTCAACTCACACCCTTTTTTGTTTTTTTTTGTTTTCATAATTTATCGTCAAAATTAGACGATTTGAGGGGAAATTTCTGACACTTTTTGTGTGCGATCCACAAAAACCGAGCAAAAACTAGGATTGTAGGGGAAACCGGCTGAAAGCATTCCTTTGCATCATGAATCCTCTTTCTCTCGACTTGGGGATGATGCTTCGTGCTGAATATATCAAATACACATTAGCTACCGATTCTTCGGGTAGAAAATTCATACTATTCATTTGAAAATCTATACCTTCATTGATATAAGGTCACTACACTGCAGACATCTATAATTTAATAGTAAAATAACGCTGAAAAATTTTCTGACGTCGTTGACGGTTCGCCTTCATTAAAATGGTGTGAATGCCGTGTTTGCTTTGCCTTGCAGACTATCGGAAGCTTTAATAATTTCGCATTAAAAAGGTAGAGGTTACTATAATCAGTCTTAATGTTTCTCTTATCAGTTCTAAACCTCATGATACCTCGTATCATGCCCGTAAGATGTTCATACGATTCGTTTTATATCGTTATATTAAAGTTATGGAATTAATCGTATAATTAATTCTTCAACCGTCTTTAAATAAGATGTTGAAATTATATTAAAATAGTTATCTCTTGAACTACTTGTTTTGTATTTGATTATGCCAAAATAACGGACTCATTATGGGTTCCCGTTATCACCCATCCTAGCGTACATATTTTTAGATAATCTAGAAGCTAACTTTTTCCATTGTAAACTCCCTCTGTTACCAAACATTGTGATGTGAAAACAATATGTTGATGACATTTTGTGCATATGGAAGGGCTCAGAAAGAAATTGTGCAATTAGTTAACCTCTTAAACCCCCTTCACCCATCCATGACCTTCACCTCCAAAATTGAAACAAACCACTCATTAAACTTTTTAGACCTTACTCTAACCATCACAGATAATAAGATGAAATTTGCTATATATAGAAAACCAACATATACTGATCATGTCATCCCTGCCTCATCCAACCACAATCACACACACAAACTAGCCTCCTTTCACTCCCTCATCCATCGGTCACTCAACATCCCTATGTCCCCCAACGACTTCTAAATCGAATTAAAAACGATCTTCACCCTTGCCTCCAACAATGGCTACCCACTTTCCCTCATTAACAAACTACTCACCCACCATAGGCAAAAAATAGCTCCGAACGCAATTTTTAACACATCCCCAACTATCCCTCTGAACCCTAAAATTAAATTTCAACAGTAGAATCTCATACCAGATTCAAAATGCATTTCCTACGTCAGATCTTCGCATTGCATATTACAACCGTTTTAACATAAGATCCCTCTTGTACAACACAAAAGATCGATTAGATCCATTAAATAAACCCGATATTTATAGAATCCAATGCAGAGACTGCAATAATATCTATATTGGCCAGACAGATTGGCGGTAGAAACATATCAATCAGGTGCAAAGAGCATAAAAATGCATTCAAAAATAAACCCCCACTCCGATCTCATTTTGCCAACCACCTAATGCATAATAACCATGGCTCTTGATTTCTCATCCACCATCCTCCAGTCATGCCCCAAAGGACCAAAAATGAATACATTAGAAAAATTTCAAATCCTGCACCATCAGCATCACTCCCACACCCTCAGTAACGAATATAATTTTGTGTTATAGTGAAGATGGAATTCCACCACACATCGCTTACCAAGATTAATTTTATTTGATTATTGTTTATAATATAATCCAATGTCGCAAACATACGTCATCACCGCGATGAAACAGAGTCATTATAAGAAGTCTCTCAGATTTTAAACAGCATATTGCATAAGTATGAGTGAAATCAAAAGTTGACTGGATTGAAAACGGCTTATAAAGAACTTCCATAAAAATAAGTTAGAAATGGTCTTGTTTACCATCTTTAGAAAATGAGAACTGTAAAAATACCATAAAAGATATTGCTAATTAAGACACACCAAATGTAAATCGAGCTATTTCCATGAAGGAAATTACTGAGAAAACAGTAATTTGTTTACCTTTCAAACGAATCCCATTATTTGAATCAAGCGCGTGTTATTTCAAGTTTTAACGCTGTACAATGCTGGGCAACGCTGTAAATGAAGTACCGTGGAAAACTTCTTTTTAGTAGAACTTGTTGATATTCCATTTAGGAGGATAAACTATCCTAGAGGCCTTCCAAGAGCATACACGTATTCTAAGCAACGAACTCCAGAGTTTATTTCATTTTAATATATACCGATAAGGGAAACAGTACTCATACGAAATTCGAGTTATTCTGAATTCTAACAAAGCGGTGTAGGAGGAAATTTTTCTCATTTTCCTTTTAATTATTCATTTTCTGACGCGTAAAACTACCAGGAATGTTCTGATAGAGGTGGAACAATTGTCTAGCAATTCTTTTCTTCCAGTTTTATCCTGTAACTAAAGATTCAGTTTCGCATTTCCTTATGGGAATAATTAACATTACTAAGCATTCCTCATTTATTACATGAGAAAGACGAATCTCTTTGATTTACAATCGCAAATGAATACATAATTTTATGGGATTAATTTTATATGAATATGGAATGTCATTTTATGGATTTGAGCACGCTTTTGAAAGAGTTCCATGCAGACAAAACGTATTGCAATAATAGAATGTGTATAACGTTTCAGCTTCGTGACTTAAAATGTTCTCCATATAGATGGAAAATTTTTATCATCGTCAGAGGTTCAGAAAGTAACACGTAATTCCTGCATAATTCAATTAGCCTGGTTTTTCAAGAATGACATTTGAAATAAAAACATCTACCTAAAAAAGGGAATGACGAATGAAGGAGTTGAATCGAGAGAGACTGTCCGAGGAGTGATCGAACCCTATTCGTAGCTAAAAGTTTTACTGCAATAGTTGCTAGGCGTATGCACTTTGTTCCTATGAAAATACACTACCAAATTCTGCCCTTGGAATCGGAGAGTATGCTTTCGATGAAAAAGACTGATTAGTCATTCCGTTACAATTCCATTCGCATGCATTTATACGCACCTTTTGCGTACACCTGCACACTGTCGCAAGCGTCTTGATGCATAGCTCTTTCTCAATATCTCTCCAGAAAATAAAAAGAATTCGATCGCCATCTGTCACTAGGCTCGTCCTCATACGGAAGGCAATATCGCCTACGTTTTGTTTCGTCAACTTTTGTTGGGAGCCTCTCCTTTAGGCAACAACATTCAACTCCCCTTGGGGATAATCCTAAATCTCTCGTCGATCTCAATTCTTCAACTCAATACAAAATTGAGAGAGTTTTGCTAAAGTACCATAAAAGTTTGAAATGAAAACCCTCTCTCAGAGCATATCCCACTTCGGAGAACGCAAAGCCCTCTGAATATGAACAACTGCCGCAAACGTCTGCTATCTACATGTTGATATTTCTCTTTAGTCTTCACAAAGAAATATCGCAATGACTTATTAGCGTTTGATGATGCGACGGTAAAATAGAAAGAGTGTGGTTTGCGAACTAGTCAAGTACGATTCCAATTTCAGAAGTTACTACAACGTTATTTTAATTTTACGTGTGAGTTTTACGTGTTTTACGATCCAAATATCTTTGTTTTACTGATAAATATGATGTGAAAAACGAATAGTTCATTCAGAATCAATTAACTGGTTAGACGAATTAAGTTATGAGTTGATCATAACATCCATAGGGAGTTTATTCACTAAGCTCTCGTTGTTTTTAAGGAGATTAAAATAAAATTTTAAAGTTTTAAGTTAAATGTTAGTGCAAGTTAGTACTTTTAGTGTTTAGTGTTAGTACTTTTACCAAAGTCTGAACAGCATTAATTTTGGAATTTAATGGGTCTCGGGCAACACCTTGATCGTGGCTGACGTATCGATCACTCAAGTATACTCGATAGGCCATTACTGAGCATTGAGGCACTTCTTAATTATCGAATGATTTTAATTACTTATATTTATCTTTTCAATACTGACATAATTAAACCGATAAGAGAGTTATTGTAATAAGGCTTAGTAAGGCTTATGATAATAATTATTTAGTAGAAATACTAAATACAACTTTAAATCGCCATTGAAAATTTCTTTCGTCGCAGTAAATCTCAACTTTCGTCGGTATCAGCTGAGATATTATCGTTGGATTCTATCGTAAGCAAAGTTGGACATCCCTATATAAATATGGTGAACCTGTATTTATTTTACGAATCAGAGGATAAAGCTATCTCAAAATTCCATCATCATCTTTTGAGTAGAAAAAGTGAAAAGTCGTTCAGTTAGTTATGAAACTAGTAGAGAGTACTATAAACCAGTATCATCATGATAACGTATTCATCATCTTTATAAGCCGGCGCGATCGTCTTTTTCATCCCCTACTTGACACGAGAGATTTAAAACGAAATCCGTCTGCCATCTAATCAAAGCGACTAATAGGAGCAAAGACCAATGGGACTTGAATATTTCGCGGATGAAATCGTGAAGAGGAAAATAAAGCGGGTGACAAGATAAGCAGACGTGGGAGATATACTGCTCTTACTGCGAACATGGCAAACGTTTTTGTCGGCTCGCAATGAGCCGGTTAATAAAAACGGTAGGTGGGGAGAGAGGTTTTTGGGAGCTAAGCAGTAAAGGAGATCTCACTTGCGACGCAGTTAATAAATCGTAATGAGGCTGTAATCGATGCACTCCTGCGGGCGGATAATTACGCTTAATTTATACGAGCCTCGAGGGTGGCTGCCTGAATAGGATGCCAAAACAGTTACTTTTGAAAAATGCCTCCTATGGGTAAAATAACCGACTCGGAGAAGATAAATCGTTTTTCTTTTTGAGCTTCTATTTTTATTCGGAGTGGTGGCATAATGCTGGAATATTATTGCGAACTTGGATCACATGATGCATTTTTATGTCATGATCGTTTATCGCTGGAATTAGGCCTTCCTCAGCCGGCTGCTTCCATTGTAGGGTGAGGATGTCGCTCGAAGAATATTCCCTTACTTCTAGTGGTTTGTAAAGGAGATAAGTTGAAAAATAGGATTTAATTTTTCACGCGGAATTACTTCTTAAAGCACCGGAAGAAGTTATCCTCCGAAGTTTTGGTGCATTCCAATCTTTCGAGATAGCTTATACAAATCTCGAATGCCTTTATAAATAATTCACGAAAGCGCTATTGCCTCAGAGAAATCCTGGAATGTTACCGATAGAAAATTCAGGGGAAAAGAACTCATTTTTGGGAAAAGAAGAGAAAGCATTTAGTCGAGCCAAAAACAATACACAAACAGTCGATTTGTTAAATAAAAAAGGTTAATAGTCTTTTTTAACAATAAAATCGGCGTATATTTTCTTCCTTCATTCTGTTCCGCAAAGAATACAATGCCGAAATACTCGTTTCTTCCGTTTTTCCAATAAAAAAGAGTTTAGCGGCAATTATAAGTAAGAGATCATCTTTAAAAGGAATTGCCGCCAGGAGTGTACGCATAGCTGAAGGGAGTTCCGATACCGATGAAGTGAATGTATCGACTTTGGGGAGTAGTGATATAAATTAAGTTTGAAGCAAGAGAAAGATTCGTTTAAGGTTAGGGCTAATTACTGCAATTTTTGAAGTAACCAAGATATATTATATTGTAGCAGTTTTTCGTTTAAACTGATGAGGTATTAAAATTTGTCGAATTAGGCCGTCAAGAAGTGAAATTTCACAACATTTGAAGAACAAAATGAATCTTGGTAAGCGATATTTGGTGGAATTCCATCTTCAAAATAACACAAATTGATTATATATGTACTTTTAACCGCTGTGGAAAAGTACATATATAATCAATTTGTGTTATTGTGATTTGAAGAACATTTGATAACTGTGATATTTATCGGATTTATTAAGTAATCTTTCGTGAAACTATACCTTCACCTTAAATCTCATTATTTCTTTCTGTAAAATTCTCGTAATATTATTCCCTATTATATTCTTATGATCCCCCTTATAGAAATATATTTGGTCGGATTAAGTTATACGTTTAAAATCGAGGAAAGAATGAGAAAGTAATGGAACGATAATCAGGAAGCATGAGTTTTAATCTTGTCATTTTCTAACAAGGAAAAGATAAACTTCTACCAGTCACAAACATTTTTGCAAAACGAAAAATTTCATTCAAAGAAGTCTTACCACGAATCCACATCCCAAGCAGAACCCAATTCTTATCATGGATATCTAAAATATCGCATAATTGTAATAAAACTAAATTTATGAGCGGCCTTGGCCTGTGACATGGGCAAAAATCACACGAAATAATAAAAACAGTAATAATAATNTGCACCATTCGAAAGCGTAGTCTATAAATAAATACTAGCTTGAGCACGGCTGTCTTTATAATCCGTTTTTTTTCCAGTCTACCATGTCGTCAGATGGCGGAAGTTTGGTGTCAGGAGAAACTTATGAGGAGAATGAATGCAGTTTAGTAGAAATGGGATGGTTTATAAGAGAATTATGGGCAATACAAGCAGGAGAGATGGAGTTAAGCAACACAGGATAATGGATATGTAAAAGAAATTAACTTCCAGCCTTGAGATGGTTCTGGCACATCGTAGGAAAATCAGTTTTGAAAGCCTATAGAATATTATAAACGGGAAAAAAATAAAGTAGCCATTGATTTAATGTTAGTATAAGTATTATTTAAAGAAAGGATTATTTCAAGTAAACTTAGTAAGAGAGATTTAAATCTTACAATTAGAATAAGTTATACAATAATGTAATTTCAGAACTTAACTCGGTGATTAACGCGTACTGACAAATAAACGCCCAAGTCTAAGCCCTAAAGCTTCGTCTCCAACGTCTGAAAATTGGTAAGAAAACATATTGTTCACGAAATTATTACTCAGGATTCATAGGTATTTCCCTCGGCAGGAAGGAAATCTGCTAAATCAGCGTATTGCACGGCAGATTTCGCAATTAAACCTCTTTTAAATTTCAAATACAAACCGCATAAAGATATATGGAACGGAAAATCCTCGATCAGCAAAATTGGCAGGGAGAAAAAAACACTTTATTGGGCACCCTTTAGAAAGGATAAATTACCTCTTGATTTGTTGCGAGAAAAACAACTCCCTTTTTATTCCCAAAGGGCATATCTCTCCTTCACTTCGATCATATCCCCGGAGCTGAAGCCGAAGAAGGGAAACGAGGTGTAAGAGAACGGGGCCCTAATATATCACAGAGTATTTTTAATATTTTTTTTCTACTTTACGGCCGATTTTGTTTCCTTGATTACCGTTCAAGACGGCGTACCGAGCTGGAGTCGGGGAAAGAGAGATGTGGGGCGGGTGGGAGGAACAAAAAACGCACGGTTCCCGTCGCCCTAGGATATCGGTAATTAATAAATAAAAAAGTGACGGAGGAAAGGGATTAAAGTGTGAGAAAGAGGGCATAAAAAAGAATTCCGAAAAGCGTCGCTCGGGGATAAGGGAGCCCGAGGAAGAGAAACTTTTTTACTCCCCTTCCAACTCCATAGTATATCTACATCCCCTTCGATAACCATTCTTTCCGCTCGGTTCTCGGCGGATGTGCGCTGTCATAGCAGGAGGCGGAAGGATAAAAAAGGTCCTCGAAGAGGAATCGGGTCACGTCTACTCTCCTCCCGCGCTCGTGCGCTAAAGGAGTAAATGTTCTCGCGGAATACACGACCTCCGATGGGGGTTTGCGTAATCGCTACTTTTTATTCGCTAACCGATTGCGTCCGTTTTTACCCCTTCCTTGCCGTGGAGGCAAACTAAGCGTTTCTGCGCGTACTACCGCTATTTTTGAGCTTAGCAAAGTGATTTGGAGGACGTCAAATTGGCCTGTTCCGTAATGTCGCGCAGTTTAGTTTATTAGGCGGTGCGCATGGGAGGCGAACTCCGCTGAATGGCACGAAGCGAAGAATTCAGCTGCGCCGAATTGAATTTATGCCTGCTAAAGGCCGATGCCTGCCAATTTTGATGTGGTTCGAAGCTAAAGGAAATACAAGAATCGGCGTGTTTACGAAAAAAGTGTCCGATTGTAATCAATATAAGCAAATGAGTACAAATTGCGAAACTCAAATGAACCGAAAGTTATTCCACGCAACTAATTTCTTTACATCAACCATATCTTTAGAGGCTAAGTTTGATGAAAACATTTAAATTGATGTCAATTGTACAGAAAGACTAATCGGATATTAGCATTCAGAATAACTATCTGGAGCACCAGCATGACCCAGCTGTCAAAGTTCACTTGGGAAAACATTGGAAGAGGAACAAGTTTAATGTTAGGGATTTAAATTAATTAAGATGTCGAAGGAGCATTTTAACCTCATTTTGATTGCAGCCATGTAAAATCTTCCTCTCTTGCAACATTGTTCGTTTTGGATTATCTATTTTAATATAATATATGCATATGGTATCTGAGAGTAATTCCTTCGAAGTTTCGAGGTCACTTTTAATGTACATCTGGATCAAATCATAGAAATTAACGACCTTGATATTTTATTTATGCAGCTGGTAAAGACGCTATCATGAATAGCAAAATAGTATTAATTTATAATTTGGCTCTAATAACAATACCTATTTGAAGTAGTAATAGTTAACTAAAATGAACAGTAAAATTTTCATACATAATTTTACAAAGCAATGTTTATCAACGAAATCATGAGAAGTTTTAGTTCCCAGGAGGAGACGGAAATTAAAAAGTGGAGCAGGGACACAAATAGAGGAAGCAATGATCATGGCTGGTGATGAATGGATGTGAAAGAAATAATATTGATATGGAAAGCTGACGAGATTTATGCTGGCTCGTGTTGATGGAGTGTAATAGAGGTGAGGAAATTGCCTCGAGGAAAGCGTGCTACATTTAGACTCTGAAGAAATGTTAAGCGAATATAGTACATATTTTTCGAAACTTATGCCTAAATTTGGACGGGAAAAGGTTATTTATGAAACACTCCTTATGATTGCTTTTTCAGAAACGTAAGATATGCAACCTCTGTAACTAACCGTGGAAGCGATAAATAAAACGGCAAATGCACCATTCGAAAGCGTAGTCTATAAATAAATACTAGCTTGAGCACGGCTGTCTTTATAATCGTTTTTTTTTCCAGTCTACCATGTCGTCAGATGGCGGAAGTTTGGTGTCAGGAGAAACTTATGAGGAGAATGAATGCAGTTTAGTAGAAATGGGATGGTTTATAAGAGAATTATGGGCAATACAAGCAGGAGAGATGGAGTTAAGCAACACAGGATAATGGATATGTAAAAGAAATTAACTTCCAGCCTTGAGATGGTTCAACGTAGTGCAGCTAGGTTTGTTAAGGGTGACTTCAGATTTAACAGCAGTGTTTCAGCTATGATAGAATCTCTCGGATGGAATTCGCTTAGTGATAGAAGACTAGATTACCGTAGGAAGCTTTTTAATAAATTTCTCACTACGGATCTCAGGGAGGAGGTTGTTGATATTGCCATCCCAGTTAGTACCGAACGTGATCTTCGGGACAAAACGAAGAAGCGTTACAGGGAGATAGTTGCCAGGACGGTTAGTTATTTTTGGTCATTCTTTCCGCGATGTATTAGAGAAGCGAACAGCAGTGCAGGTTAGATAGGTATATCGGTGTTTTACACCCCCTGCCATACGCTCTAGCGGTTTGCAGGGTTCAAATGTAAATGTAAATGTAAAATACTGGAGGAACAGAGTTGAAGGAGTTAGTTACTTTGGTTTATACGCATTGGAAGGATGGATAAAAGCTGAAAGATAGACGATGAAGAGAATGTGAATGCAAGTTATTGGAGGAAGGCCGAGAATAAAATTAGTCGATAGAGGTGAATGGTTTACTCAAGATAGTGAAAGATGTAAAGAAATGAACGGATATATGTTTGAGTGAATCTGAAATGAGTGATGCACGCAGAGCTATGGACGAGCACTGTGATTAAACAGGCCGTAGTATTATTCTTTCCCCGTACTCTAATACTATGATATACATACATTTATGTATGTATATTATGTGAGTACATAGGATATTAACTGATGATCACTTGAATATCGTGTATATGTTAAATGTACATATGCATGTAACAAATCTAATTTTTGAGTGTAATTGAACGATACGAAGTTTGGGAATGAATAAATAAAATGAAAAATTTGATCAATTTTATGATAGTTAGTAGGAGTTAGAAGTCTAGTGAAATACGTCTATGAAGTAATGTCCATGCATCACTCATGTTCTTTCTATGAGCTATGCACAGGTTTCAGCCGTTAATACTCAAGCTTTTGGAATTATTTTCAAAGAAAAACAGCTCTGGAAGAAAGGGGAGGTGTATATTAATACTTTGAAGTTGGCTAAGCCCGTATTCGAATTGATGGTGGTACAATAACGCCGCACCGTCAATTGTGGTGTCCTACATAGCTGAATTGGGTCGCGATCGCTATTTTTTCCTCTTGGAACATTTTTGGCACTTCGGAGCCTTTAAATAATTGATGTTAAGCACCTAATGCCCTCAAAATTCGTTTTTCCGTATCCGAAAAGTTTGGGAACCGGCAATCAGCTGCTATTGGTAAACGGCATCACATGACATAAAACCACCAAATTCTTTTTCCACGTTTGATTAATTTTTCATTGACGTATCAGGAGGCATAATCCAACGAAAAATGTGAAATATAATCCTATAAATAACGATATAGAATAAGAACGATTTATATGACCTAACTTTCTGGTAAAAAAATAGCAGATACTACTATGGCTTTTAAAATTTATCTTGATGTCTGAGAAGAATAAGGAAGAAAAATGAGGCATTTTAACGGGACACGGGGATGGAGACCAATCAAGGATGAGAAGATTAAGCCGTCTTATCCGTAAACTCGGAGACACTCCTTATCTCCTTAGAGTTACATGAGAAATTAGTCTCTCTCAATTCTGTGTTACACGTTGTAATATATTATTGATCTCTTTCTTAAGTAGTTGTTGATTAAAAAAACTCCAATAAGCATTAAAATGTGCTTTTATTCTATGTGCATTTCGCCATCAATGATGTCATCTTGCGAATAGAAATGCGGATAGAGCAGAGTCACATTGCTGATTGTTTTTGGAGTTTTTTCAGCAACGACTAACTCAACCATCAGTGCCTACTTCTATTCTCTTTATTAAGTACTTAATTTTAATCTTAATCTTTTTCCGACCTTCGATCGAATCCAGAACTCGAATCGACCCCTTATAATATCTCTTTGATCCTTGGGGGGCAGATATCGATGTAGTGAAACACACGTGGCGGGACAGAGTCGAGAGTGACTGAATTCACACAGAACTGCAGGAAGATAACGAACGTCTCCATGATTACTGATTGGTCCAATATTATTGATGTTAATCAAAATGTGCAGATTCATTTTTGATTCTTTGACCTCCTGGAACCCTATAAGACGTAATCTTACTTGCTCTTCTACCTCAGCCATGGAGATAAATTTAACAGACTATAGCACAAAAAATATAATTTAAATTACCTTGATTATTTACATCGGTTACTTTAGAACGAGATGCTGAATATGACATGAAACAGTAGAAGAATACGACAAATTATGAAAACATATTAAAATTATTCATATGCACCAAATTATACTTGAGAGTTTCAGTCAAAATTTCCTTCGGCCAGGTAAGATTGGAAAATGGTCTATAGCCGAAAACTGCTAATGTTCACTTATGACTGAAATGACGATTCCCCTTAAATGTGTGATTGAAAATGAGAAGGGAATGGTGAAGGCACTTGGGCGAATGCATATGGAGTTTGGCTGGTGTCATATTGAAGTAATTCAATGGAGTATACTACTGAAATACAAAGAAAAAAAGAGCTTATTCATGTCTGAAATCATTATCTTAAGACATTTTGGATTAAGGTAGATTAATAAATATTTGCTCTGAAGTCCCTCACTTAAGTGAACTAAAGCTTGTAGTTTAAATAGTAAAAAGATTTTAGGTATATATTTTGATATAGTCTAA
>KZ308342.1:245614-286981 GCA_000376725.2 Ladona fulva | reverse complement strand
ATCCCAATATAAAGTAGATTATATATATAATCTTAGCTTTCATCTACTTTATATTGGGATCACAATGATCATCAAACTCACTAACCGCTTAGAACAAGCGGGACTTCCTTTTTAAATCTTCTGGATTACCTCAAAAATAATCGATAGTTGATCAAAAAATATTCAAGTACCAAAATACCTGCTTCTACAAATACGTATATTTCTAGTTACCTTTCAACTTGTGATAGGGGGCATTTACTGCACAGTTTAAATTCTTAACATCGCGTCTTGTTCGTGAAAAATGAATACTTGAAGCAGGTAGTCCTACCATTTATTTCTCTATTTTCCTTGCATAATGTTTTAGAAAGACGTACGATTATTCATTCCACGCAGTACTTTGGCGATTCCCATCTGAGATTTGTCTTTAATCAGAGATGTTCAACGAAGGGTCCTGAAGGCAAAATCGATCAACCAATTTTCCCTAAGTTAGGTAAACATATTTTGTACTTGGAAATCTGCGTGAGTAAATAAGATATGTAAAAAAACGTTGACACATTAAGTATTCACTTTTTAAATTACTGTTTTTTTTTCTGCAGAATGAACATAAGAACGCGCATTGTCAAGTTAATGTGGAATGCTCTGCAATTGCCTATCTTTCTTTCCTGTTGAATAGTTTTTCTTATTTGCTATGATAGTCTTCATGATATATAGAGGTGTTGTTCGACGGGGTTGTGCTTGTTGGTGAAGAAGATCTGGCGAAAATGGTTATGCGGAAATGTTGAATTAATATTTATAAGGAAAACAAAGAGTTTTATATATCCTTGACATCCTTGCCGACTCGACTGGTCTCACCGACCTACAAAGTTAGATAAAGCTCTATAATGGCGCGTTGTGGAAGTATATTGATTGAAGGGAAAGGAATTTTGATATTGATAGCTCTAAATTAAACTCGACAATTGCGATCAGAAATTTAAAAAGAGCAGCCGAATGCAGCACTTTTCGTAATGCTACATCCTTTGAAGTATAAAGTTAAAGGAGATCAATATACATGCTACTGCGTTTAAGGTTAGACACACAAGTTTCTCTTAAAAGAAGAGGAGTTCAATTTTTACGAACCAACGAAGAAAAACTACCTTCAGTATGTCCATCCGTAGGGTGGGAACTTCTAGCACTATTCAGATATTTCAAGAAAGTCGCGGGGGGGAGGGAAGAGAATTGTGTTATAAGAATTTAATCCCTATAGCGAAGAGAGATTCCGAAGCTAATATGTAATAATTCTGAAGAATTGGACAACAGGATGTATGCAAGAGGATTAGGAAGAAGCTTGGCTAATTCCCACAAACAAGAAAGTTGACAAATTCGGCTGAAAAGAGAAAAAAAAAAGCTTTTCGAAATGCCATTCGAAATAATCTCTTACGTGGGCGATGTTGCGGGGGAAAATCGACGCAGCTGCACAAAAGGAAGGTCAATTTGAGGTGGAATCCAAAGTAAGGGTCTGATAAAAAACGAGGGAAAAGAGAAAAATTTGTCAACCAAATTCCATCTCTCTTTCACTCTCTCTCTCTCTCTCGTGGTGTATTTGTCGTAAGTAGTACGGAAAGTGACTAGAGCTAGGGAAAACTACATTATAAATAAATTAAAGTACGATAGACGATATAAGTATAAATACGATACTGAAAGTAATTAGGAATAGGTCATATAGAATTTTAAAATATTTTTAGGATCAATTTTCCACCAAGATGTGTGTTTCACTGTTGTAGGTAGCCTTTAAAGTCGACAGTTGATTTAATACAGTACGAGATTAGCATCCTTTGGCCATTGGAGAGTTCCTAATTGAGCTACATTTCCACTCTAAGAACAAGTCTAAGTAACTTATTCTTCATTTAAGTGGTTAATTCTTCTTTTTTTCATTTACTTATTCTTCACCTGTATAGTAGCCTCAGAGAACAGCAAACTTACAGAACTTTGCACGGGTGCGCCGCAAAACCCAAGGATAAACAGAAGTGAAGAAATAAAGTTTCTCTTTATCCTGGTGTATTAGATTTGTATCTCAAAGAGCCAGAATTATTTCAATTTTAACGATATGTATTTATCTATTTTGGAATTGAAGTCATTATATTACGACTAATTTTTTCCACGATAACTCATCCGTTTGATTTTTTATATTGGGTACCATACCGACTTCTGAATATTTTAAGGACAAAGCATGAGAGAAAATCAGAATCATTCATTCAGTAGGTATGGGTGACTGTTCCTCTATCCTCACTAGCATGAGAGTTTTGTGTAGCAGAACTACCTCCGCTAGTGTCCATTACATGCTATCATTTACCTCAAATTTTTAACAGTAAGTCCCAAGAGAGAAAACTTTTCAAACGTAATGCACTAGCGATGCACTCACTACTATAGGATATTCCAACACGGGTTCATTAATTATTTGACAACTGTAATGTGATTTAATTAAATTTTTACCGTAACAACAACGTCCGGGATTGGAACAATAGTGATGAGATTTCCTGGGCGCTGCATTGAGAAGTATGTTTCATTGCAGTAACACCACTTTGTTTTACAGCTAACTCTCGAATACTACCATTATTTTTGAATTTTTGCTTCTCATCACCTCAGCCTTAGCATATCATTGACTAAAAAATTTAATTGGATACATTTTAAATACAACGCGGGCGGTTTCCTGCATAAGGAGGCTTCCAACTATGTTTTCCAACTATGCCATTTAGAATCACGACACTTAGATTAGTGAATAAGTTACAAGTCTCCTCTTGAATATATTAAATCTGTATTTGATTACTTAAGCTGCGGATGCTGAGGAAAGTATAACATACGTGTTTCAGACCATATTGTTTGGAGGTAATTGAAGCAATAGAAAATAACAATTCTAGGTACTCAAGATACTATCGGAGTGGTAAGAAACATATTTTGGGCTTCTTTTGGATCACAGATGAAAATATTAATATCCCAAAACTTAGCACATCGCGATTAAACAAATAAAGCCTGATGTATGTCCTTCAACAAGATTTCACTATAACAGATACCAGTTACAATGAACTCATATTTTCACACCAAACTGACTTTGATTAACAATACTCTTCCAGTAAAATTTCCATAATTCTTACTCTCAAAAGTAAGACCATAAACCAATCAACTCTTTTCTCTACATAGTGTGATATTTTCAATCTTAAGGAACTAAGAAGAAACTAAAAGAGGTTAAAAACTTGATAAAACTTCGCGTTAGCCTCATTGCGTGCTCTTCTGCGATAATGTCGGTATATAGAATTCAAACATAATAAAGCACTTACCTGGATATTATTCCAACGGAGGAAGTACTTGAAAATTCAGCGAAAACAGGATTCCCGTCCGTTTCTCAGCCCTGTGTCACTTGTTTACCATCGAAGTCAACCAGGAATCGATCTTATAAAGGCAATCGATAGATATCGATTTGGCGGATATTCAAATGTATATATTTCGTATTATCGGAAGATTTTTTTAGAATTACTTTCCGAGTGACCTTGTAATAGAAAGAATTTTTACAATCACGGTCTTAATTAATGTCTTTCCAAATAGACTCAAAGAGAAGTACTCTTCGCAAAAAATATATTTAAATGAGACCTTCACGATTAATTTAGTTTTAATGATACCAAAGGGAAATTTCTATCACCTAGAGTTTATTGCGAATATTCTATAAAAGTTTTAAGGTATAAGCTCAGAATAAATTATGGTAAGTAAAAGTTTAAATCTGAAGAATGTCTCCAACATATTTCGTATTAATTTTTTACAAACTTCTTAACCTTATAAGAAATATTTTCAATGGAATTAGGTACCATCTTTCTTTGGAACGAACAAATGAAAATCGAAGTTAGATGCTTATGTGAATTTGAAATTTATTCAGTACTAATGACGGAAATTTCTGATGTAGTTTTTAGTGAAAGTAAAGTACATTTCTCTCCAAAATGCGGTTAAAGTGACATATAGGCAAACATTTCAGAGGCATGATACGGGGATATAAATTATTTTATGTAAATAATATGGAAAATTCTTAAAAATATGGATAATTAATATTTTAAATGCTTCATTGATCTTGCAATTTATTCCTATCCTACCCGTTTCAAAAATCGTTGTTATGTTTTACGACAGATTTAATATCATAGCATCTCTTCAAAATATATGGAAAATTCTTGAATGATTTTTGTGCTTCATTTTCATTTCATGGGAATACATTTGACAAATTTATTAGGGGAGGAGACAGTTACGGAACTGAGCATTTGTTTATTGGCAATACTCTTAAGTGTAACTCCCATTGAGGTCAGTTCAGAATCCGAGGACCGGTAGACTGTATTAACGATGTCCAAGAGGAACTAAAGAAGCCTTAGTCCTTTGGGAGGGGGGAAAGAGCTTTACCAATACATATCACTGAGGAGAGAAAACCTTCACAAAAGGAAAAAAGCTTTTGATAATGCCTTATCGAGAAGCAAGTAGGATTTATGCTGGGTTTTATTTTGTTTCCTCACTTTCAAGCGCTTATGTATCTGGTAATTGAGAATGATTTATATCTTTTTTTCCACACTTCCGAAATATATCTCGACTACCGCCTTATGTATAGGGCCGTATTTTCGGGTAATAAAGAGACCTCTTTTTATGAACTAATAACTCAACCTGGGTTGGCGCGGAGACACAAAAGCTGCCGTAAAGAAACCGTCCCAGGAGATTTACGGCACTTTTACTCACTTCGCTTTCCACTAGAGTCCGAAGAAATTTCAAAAATTAAACGGGAAGTAGGCATAGGTGGAAGGAATTTGTTTTAATCTCAGTAGCTTGTTACAATGTGGGTTCCATTATTACGAACAGCCAAGGATCGGCGGGACTATCAGCCATTTTATTGACGTCGAAATTAAAATTTGAATCCACCCCTAAAACCGTTCGTGCCCGAAAGATATTGGAAATTCGTTCCCAGAATTATATTGACCGAACACCTCCGGGTATTTATGGAAAATTCCTGCGGCCTATTTAATTCCCTACAGTTCCAAATGACAAGTCGCGAACGCGATAGCTCGGCGAATAAAGACCAAAGATAAAGAGCGTTTATTTTTCACGCCGTAAACGCTTTTTTGAGACACGCCTAACCCGATTATAGCCTCTAAAACGAGGTCCCGCGTGAAAAAGGCTAGAAATCCTTGCTGTAAGCAAATGGAGCCATTACGGCAAAAAGAAGGTAGAAAACCTCGGAATTTGCATTAGGCTCCAACATTTGACCTAGTACTGTGGCATATAATCGTCGCTTTTGATTGATGGACCCCATTCGGACACTTTGATCTGCGGGGCGGAGTTTGATGTGGGATGGGGGTGGTGTGGACAAAGGGAAGAGACCTCAGGGGTTGGGGTAAGTAGGATTCCATGGGGTTGGCGACATTAACTACGGTAGAAGGAAAGGCAAATGTGAACCTTCTCATGGTAAGTGAGAAATAGTGTATGTGACTGTGGGAGAGGGATTTTGGCGTCTGCTTTTGTAAGACACGAGATTAGCTGCGCGGGATAGGGAAATAAATATGTGAAACAATACTGCACGCTTGATTTGGCGGAGGTTGAAGACGAGTTGAGGCTTTGAAATCGATTAATTTTAATTACTTTTGTGGAATAAACTCGTGGTAGAATACAGCATTCGATGAAATAAAAGTATTTCTACCATCCTAGTGAAATGAAAACAGTCGCAAATTGTGAGTGAAACTTCACTCTGAATTACCGTTAGTAGATTACGAATAAAAAGAGACTGGTGAGATGAAAATAGCGCATCTCTTATCCGCTGGTTTAATTAGATTGCAAAAAGGGATTGAGCCAGAAATTATACTTACGAAAACAGGATAATTTCATATGCGCAAAGTAGAAATTGAGGGAGATGATTCAAATAAATAGAGATATTTAAGGGGAAAGAGTTGGTGTGATATGAGACAGGGAGAGAATTGCATTTCATGAAATCAGTTAGC
Organism: Ladona fulva; assembly: GCA_000376725.2. Classification (NCBI taxonomy): domain Eukaryota; kingdom Metazoa; phylum Arthropoda; class Insecta; order Odonata; family Libellulidae; genus Ladona; species Ladona fulva. The sequence goes on along the minus strand of KZ308342.1, from coordinate 281,012 downwards.
AGTTGAATAAGACTGAGTAGTAGTAGTAGTATTGTTAAAAGTGCTTCGACAGCTTAGGTCATTTCGCACGTAGGCCCCCACCGGGAATCGAACCCGGGACCGCTTTCACCGAAGTCGAACGCGTTGCCCACTTGGCTATCCGGCAGCCCTGACTGAGATTGGGGTGGTTATGAAAAGAAAGAGAGGTAGTTTTCAGGGAAACAGCTTTATTCAAATGATGTAAGCTCTCATGAAGGTAAAAATAAAGTAAAACTACATTTGGACTGCTTTTGTACTGGATGAAATTCGATTAACATGATATTTTTGATATGAATAAGCGATAAAAATGTAGAGGTTCTGCAAAAATATTCCTGTAAAAGTTTGTATGATATCGTTATTAACATTACAAAATATTTCATGGATGATTTTTCAGGTTGAGAGGATTAACATGAGCGAGAATTAGAGAGCGGTGCATAGTAATTCATTCATTTAAATTTTAACCATTACCTCATATTTAGTATTGAAAAAGAATATTTCAATAACAATACGAATGGTACGTATGGTTCAATATTAGGAAGAAAAATATGAGATTAAGCTTAAATAATTGGTAGTGAAAATTCCTCTAAGATGTAACTTTTTTTAAATGTTCGTTGGGAGGGAAAAATTGAATAGGGTTTATGAAAAACCTGCAGATAATTATATTAGAGCTAAACGATATTTATCAAATCGTAAAATAATCAATTTCAAGGAGAATAAGTGAACATTTGATAACATTTAGAAATTTAGAAATTTAAAAGCGACGAGTAACACAGATATGAAAGGAATAAGATGGATCAAAATTCAAGGCGAATGGAAAAGCATTGAAAACAAGGGCTTTATGTGAGCATCAAAAGAGTAGAAGAGTCGTGTATAAAAAGCATTTTAGTAAGTTAATGAAGAGAAAGTGAGAAGACGAGAGAGAAAGTTGTTCCAGAGAAGCAGTTGACCGAATTAGAATGGGATGAGATCTCCAACTCGCCCAATTCCCAAAACTCGTGACATGTCCTCGGCGATAAACAGATCGCTAGGCTGACGCAAATAATTATTGCGGAAACACTGGTGCATTCGCTTTCCTCGGATAGAAATCGCTTTCCTGTGGCAGAATCCCTTCGGGTCCGTCTCCTGGTTACCGGTTGCTCCACGCAGAGGGTTGCTTTTTACCGTGGGGAAGACAAAGGGAGAGAAGGACGCAGGGTCGGATTCATTTGGCCTTGGTCCAACCGGGCGTGGCCTAATCAGTGGGATTAGGAGGGTACCGTATGCTCTTTCTCGGACTGTGTAGGTGACCCTAATGCTGATGGCATTGAGCAGTACAGAGAGAAAAGGGTGGTTAAGCTAGGATGGAGAATGGGGAGGATTTATTTATCGAATCACTGTTCTGCGTTAGCGAGGGATTACATAAGGTAGAAGAAAGGAGTGAATAAGGCAGATTAAGAGATAAGGTTGGGCCTTTCTCTCGATGCTTTGTGGGTTGTCCATTGTTAATTCCGAGGTGCCGAACGTATGCGCAGTTCTTCCTGAAGTTATAATCAGATATTTCAAGCCGTTGACGGCAACCATTAGTGATGGATTTTGACTGAGGTGATTGCGTCAGCTGCTGGTGGATTTCTTCTATTTCATGAATGCATTATCATATAAAAGCAGTGGGGAATAATTTATCGACTGATGAAATTCCACACGAGCATAAGAATTTTAATTCATATGATCGTCAACAAAGTTACAATAAGCAGCCTTGTTCATTCGGAATCACTGATTTGCCTAAAATTAAGAGCGTTTTCATACAATTTATAATTAATTTGGAAGCATTTTTGTGAAAAAAGTGTTGTGATTTTGTCAGTCGACATTTGCGTACTTCAAAACTTTGTTTTTCCATCGTAATAACAGAGTTAACGAGTTCATATCAACACTATACCGAAGAAATATATGACAGATTTGATTATTTTAATTTACTATTTAAGTACATTTATTTAATTATACGTGTACTTACGCACATTTCTATGATTTGTTATTATACGCTCAGTTTATATATTATGTTTTTTCCATCACCTTTTCTATTGTGTCTTGCATATGGTTAAATCGGTACTGGAAAAGGAAGATCAGCTTCGACTTCAAACTGAATACATTTTCTGATTTTATCACTCTTTTAAACTACTTACTCATTTATCAATCGTATACAATCTGCCTCTAATTTTTCTTCCTCCACACCACCAATTTCACGTCATAAATTTATCTTGCAGAAGCAGATAAGAAGTACTTTTTTCGAAGATTACGCTCAATTCAATTACATGGAAAGCCGTATGTGATAAAGGGTAGATCGAGTAAATCTTTGACAATCGATCCTCTTTTTCTTTGCTTAAGTTATCGTAATGGATCAAATCTCCTTCGATGAATTTTTCAATTAGAAAGTTTTCTTATAGTATCATGTGACTCCAATATTCGCCCCTCTTGGCTTATAAATTCACCTTGTTGAACTATTTTCTACAAACCGGCGACATATTAATCCAATTGAGTGAAAACCATACTTACAAAATTAAATACAAAATATGAAATCATCGGAAGGTAACACCAATAATGGTTATTGTTAATAGTATTATCATTATTACACCATTGAAGGAATATAAGGAATGCTCAAGGAAGTGCATAGCGCTTTTTGAAGAATACGGTGCATAAGTTACTCTTTTCATATTAAATTTTGTATCTGCTTCACTGGCATTTTTCCTAGGTCATTCAGTTTAATAAATAGCTAATTTTTCTGCATAAGCGGACCTATTACGACACAAAAAGTCATAAAGTCATTGTCAGCTATCGTTTCCTCTCTAATTCCCTGCAATTAGGTTTCTCAATTCCCTCCCATTCCTCGAAAACTCCTCCTCCCTCTGCAGCAAAAACCTAATTTCCCTTCGATTACTGCGCTTTAGCTCTATCTATATTTCATGGAAAATCATTTGGTTTCCCCCCGCCTTCTCTTAAAGCTCGAAACGATCGCTGTAAGTAAAGTATGCGGAATCGTACGAAATATGCTTTTCTTTTTCCATTACGGGGATTATTTTCCGTTGACGTATTTCACAATATTTCAACGTCGTGCACACGATCACGGATTTAATTTCAATGCAACGGCGGCTTAAATTTGGGAAATTGAATAACTTCCTTGTACATAGTGGAAAGCTAAATCTGAAATATAAGAAATAATATTTTCAATGCGTCCGTGCCTCGTACATCAACGATTGATGGATTAGAGACGTTCTCTCAAAAATTTAGCTTTGTTTTTGATCGTGTGAAGCATTAGAAATACGGATTTAAAATTATTTTTCTGCGAGGATTACCTGCTTAGTTGCGCTTGCATTCAAAGAGATTGCAGGATTATAAAGCGAGATTATTCAGGCACTAAATGTTTATGACGTTATTTCGAACGGAATCACAACCGCTTCCAACTCTTTTCTCGCCCTAGTTTTAAATTAGATAATGAATTCATAGTCGCGCGAGCTGAGAACGTTCAGCCCGGCTTTTGAGTGGAAAACTTCGTTCGGATTCATTCCCGCGTAAAAACACGAACGTCACTTCCGCGTAGGAGTTGTCCCGACAATGGCTCCGCTCAGCCCCACCTTTTCGCTCGGAGATCACATTCGAGTTTTTCATCCTCTTCCGAAAGTAAAAGGCTTTTTCCGAGGGAATGAAATATTGAGGAAAACGCTTCGAATATCGGTCAGCTTTTCTCCGAAAAATAATGTGGAAGTGCTTTGGGTTTGCGCGCCGGGGGATTCGAAAAAAGACAAGCATCCGTCTACGTACAGAGAGACCGTCTGTCTCGGCTCCTGCACTGCCTAATTGGGGAACCTTTCACGCAGCGGTTTGCACAGGCAGCGTGAACGACTTCTATCTCTTTGAAGGGATCCGCGACGCCAAATAAATTCGCGCCGACTACTCGCGCGTGAAATACGGCCCAGTCCAAGCGGATGAGACTTTCCCTCTATGTCCCTCTCCTACCCACTATTTTTTCAAAGTCTTTGCCATTTCCATAGCTTTTATTTTCCCTTTTCACTTTTATACTTTCATCTGCCTTATGCCTCTGCATTATGGCGTGGTTTCCTGTAATTCCAGTCTTTTACACCTCCCATTCTGGCCTTTTCTCAATACTTATATGTTTTATCGCCCCGCTGTCACATCTTTTGGAACTATTTTGCGATTTTATGTTTATAAACTAATATTTGCGAATTAGCTCAAAGTCTTATTATTTAAAAGTCTACTTTTTAAATATTCCTTGCTTAATCTGTGCATTGTTTTCTGCTTTTTGTAATACTTCTCTCGTTGTTTCATTTCTACATATCTGCCATATATGTGTTAGGTGTACTCGTAAGTACTCGTAAATACCAATGTATTTAGAGAGAAAATAATAATAATTATTGTTATAATATTGATAGTACACATAGTACACAATAAATAGCCGAAGTGATATATAATATAACGGTATTTTGTCCTAATTGATAATTTAGGATTGGTTATTTGTTGTTTATTGTTAGAAGAGTTAATTTTAGTAATTAATAATCGGGTAATCTATTCACCAAATTATAATTTTCGCAGTATGATTTTCTTCCTTATTCTGTTTGACTATTTCTCCGTTTAAAATTCCTTATTTAGCAACATTTTCAGTTGGCAATGAATTTCGCAGTCAAATTAGCCTTTCATATAATTTCTGCAACACCGCTCACTTCACTATCGAACTACACAATGTCACTAATTTCCGTGAAAAATCATGAAAGACTTCTCTATAATAAAAAAATCACTCACTTTATTTAGTTTTCAGGGCTTTTCTGCTACTTTTTTCCCATATTTACTTTTTAGATTGATTTCTATTTACTTTATTCACTTCGCATTGGAAAGAGATATTTTTCTATGACCGGTTCCAGTCATGGGTTCGATTTTCACAAAATATACTAGCTAATTGCTCCGGAGAATGCTAAAAAAAGTTGAGTGTTTGTGAAAGTACTGTAACTACATTTTCATTGTGCATTGTTTCCAGTTTTTGTAAGGACTTTATACTCTTTTATTACTTCTCAAAAGTTGATATAGCTGAATCTGTTTATTTTGTAAAATTAAAATATACAAACTACGCTGAGATTGTAAGGGATAGACAAACAATAAGTCGAAAACCGCTGCTCTACGAGAATCGTAATATCAGATTAGATCATTCCACGCATATTTATTGGGGAGTAAATACTCGAAACTTTTCTCAGCTACTCTTATGTGGTAAATTTCGCAATCAAAAATCAATTCTCATGAAATAATAACATTGTCCCTTATTTACGGTGACTAAAGAGGTATGAATTCAGTTTGGAAGGTAAGAATTAATATTTTATAATTATTTATATAATGAGGTATATTTAAATGTGGTTCTTCGTTGAAAACATTTCTACAGAAGATTATATAAGAGAACGAAAATCCAATGAACCTTTGAATAATGACAAACAATTTGAATGAAATAAATCGACGCAATGGGAACACATTTCATCTTCCATTTTCCCTTTAATACATTCAAACTTTTACATCCGTCATTCATTTCTTTAGTTTTTAATCACAATCATACGACTTCCAATATGCAATTACGAGCAATAAAGTTCCTATATTAACTAAGTACTCTCTATTTTCTGTTTCAATCGTGTTATTTAACTTTCATCTTATTGAAATTAGAAATACTCTTTCTTCATACCACTTGCTGACTATCTCCATTTTCATCTAATTTATTTAAGTACCCTCACTTTCAAACATGCCTGGTTCAAAACAAATCCAAGAAATTTTCCATGTCAAATCACTTTCGCCTAATAATTTTCACCGAAAATGGTTTCTTTTCAAGCACCATACGTCCTATTGTGGCATTTCAGCTTTGAGGAGTTCGGACCATTCTTTTGCTTATTCCATTGGACATTTAAATAAAATCCCGATTTTCACTTTTCCAGAGACCGCCATGATTTTGTTCTTATTCGCCGCCAAAAAGGAAGAGAGGAAAGGGTGCATCAAGCAGAGGCAGGGTACGGGCGCAGTAGAATGCGATCAAAAACATTTGAAATCCCTCCCCTTCCTTCCTCTCTCCATCAACTCTCTATATATCCGAGTGGCGGCTTTTCGAATCGCATACTTGTGGGGAAAAGGTCGGTTGTAACAGGCGGCGGTGGGCCTTTTGCGGTCTCGTCTAGGAGGCCCCCATGGTTACGTTTGATGCGACTGCGTGGGGGGATTTGACTGGTCAGGGACGGATAAAAAACAGCTTCAAAAAGAGAGGCAAAGAAACAAGTTTAATGGGAAAGCTATTAAAAAGTCGTAAATGTTTCGGAGGGGAACGGCTAAAGAGAGATTATCCTTCCATGAAAATTCAAAAAAATGATAGAAATGCAGAGGGAGAAATTTTGAAAAGAAGCGGACGATGAAAAGGAAATGAGAAACATTGGTGGAAGAGAAAAATGTTACGCACGGCCATCTTTTTCACAAGCTGGTTATTACTCGGGAATCGCAATTGTGAATGAAGGAGGGAAAACGGAAATACAAAGCGTATGCAAGTCTTCTTTACCTTATTTTATCTCCATCACTTTTTGTGCGAGTTCCCATATAAGAAGATGGTGCGTTTTATTACTCCGCAGGATTGTAATTAAACTCCTCGCGGTCACACTGAGTTGCTAGAATTTTTCATCACGCGGTCTCTTCCATTGCGTAGACACCCGCACTGGAGGTGGTTTTGTGTGCACTGTTAAGGTAAGGCAGATTAAATAATATGAATGAGAATAACTACCCTAAGTTACATTTCCACCTCTTGTTTCTCTTTCTGTTCGAGCAAATTTGTCTTCTCTCGTTTTCTGCTCCTCTGCTCTTCTAATTTCCCTTTTGCTTCAAATTTAATACGAAACTGAGTCGTATTCGAGCCTCTCTCCTTTTATTCCAGATGCTCAAATATGCCAAATTCTTCACCCTATCTCCAAAGCTGCTTTTATAACTTTTTTGTATTTATTTCTTGGTGAATTTCCTCCATGTTTGCTTACCTAGAACGAAGTTCAAAACTCAACTTACCTAAAAGATATATAGATGAGGAAGAATTTTCGTTGGTCATTCATCGAACAATTTTTCTTTCTATCGTTTGCTCCAACACAAGGGTTTAATTTCCATTGGTATAATACATTGTAAAAAAATAGAAATGCACTCTTGTTAAACGCAATAATTGATACGTTTACCGCATTAATAATCTTCAAAATCTAAAGTTCTATTTTTTAATACTTTTCCACTAATGATAAAATGTCTCTTATTTGGTATTAGTTGGCTTACAGAACGTCCCGTTTTGTCCGGTACCGTCTCGGTTTTAACGCATCGCCTCAGTCAATTATTCTGATGTCCTGGTTTAATGAAAAACTAGGAAAAATAATATAATCTAAGATATTTTTAGAAAATTGCGGACACTGCAGACACTTATGCAGAATATGGTACTCCTAATTATTAGTCTTTACATACTAGCAAATTCCTTACCGTAAGGGAGAATAATGGTATGCGTAAAAAAGTTGTCAATTCATATTATCAGGAATCTCTCTAATTCATAATTCAGAGATGATAACGATTTTACCGCAACATGCTGTCTTGATTAAGGCTATTTCATGTTTTACCATGTACCATGAGCTTGAATAGAGATATGTATGAGCTAATAATAATTTTATCCGTACATGTGTTGAAATATAATACCTCTGTCTTAATGAACTCGCTGTAAAATAGGAAGGGGAATTTTTAATTTACAGTCAGTGTTCTGTTTCACTCAGTCAATTTAGGATGAAAATAAGAAAATCATTGTTTGTTGTCCCTTTTAATTTTAAGTCACCACTGTAAGTATGCAGTGAAGGTTGCATAACTTAGAAGCATTACTATAACTTACACCATTTATATAAAAACATCAATGGTACGCAAAACTCCTAAGAAATCATGCTTTGCATTTACATTTACATTCAAACCCCGCAAGCCATGAATGGTGTGTGGCAGTGCAGGGCTTTGCAGAGCTTATAAACATTTTATTTTGCACGATTTAATGTAGAAACAGAATACGAAAGTAAATCATTCCATTTCGGTAATAAATACTTGATAGCTAATGTAAATATCTTTCCGGCTGCTGGATATAAATCTAGAAGTTATTCTGTCATTAGTTCAAATATTTAATTACATTTAATAAAATTCAGAGGAAATATTAACCCGTATGGTAGGCAGCAGAGAAGTTTCTTCGCTAGTAGTAAGGAGCTAGGGATTTCTTTCCAAAGATAGTTATCACGATGATCTGTGGATTGAAATAGAAGTATGTAGAAATACATAAATTGTGTTTCTACTTAATTTTGAGCTCAAGGTTATTCATCTACTTTTAAGAAGATAATTGAAAGCTTTCCGAAATGCGATATTTTTTGATTTTTTCCAATTTTCAAACCTCTTTCACCCCCTCAAACTTAAGTTACCGTCTGCAATCAAATTACATTTTTCCATTCTCCCATCCTATCAGTTTTTTACAACCGCAGGGATTCATCCTCCTCACTCATTTCCAGAATTAATTAATTCCTCTCGCCTTTTGATAAAGGCATAAATTTTCACGAACGATTTTCTAATGGCTGTTTAATTTTTGGGAATTTCGAGAGGCTGTTGTTCAAATTTTACGCCATGTTCAGCAAAACGCAGACAGCGAGAAGTGTTTAGTGGGTAGAAACAAGGGGGCGTCTCTCGTTCGATGCGAGAGAATGCCTGACGGGACGATTTTTTTCCGGAAGATGAGCGACTGGAAGTGAATTTTTTAAAAAGTACACGAAGCGGAGAATGGGACTTGTAGAGGGCGCTCTCGGACGCTTTTAGCTTTTTTCCTACGTCAAATTCTTGCGGAAGTTTCATAGAACAAAACAAAGAAGTGGAACAAGAACGTCCGAAAAGAGGACGCTGCTCCTGTTTGGCTTCATTTATTTGGATTTTTGATTTATATGCGAGGATGGCCGAGAAGAAATATGACATTTACGTGACTGTGAGAGGTCCAGGCCAGCATGTATCTGATAGGGGTGCATGAAATGTTGAATTTCACAACGAATGCAGCATACCTTGAATTCCAGATATGAATTAACACCGTAAAACTATTTTCTGTCCTTAGGAAAGATCAATGGGTAAACGATCTGACAGATTTAGTATGAATAAAAATATGCCAAGAAATAAGTAGATTCTCATGTTTACAACGATGATCTTCAATTTAAATTGTATAGAAATAGTATGATTGTCTCAACTTCTTCAAGTATGAAATAGCAATGATTACTGTCTTAACCGAATGAAAAACTAATGTGTGAAGAAAGTTTCCCTCAAATCACAATCTTATGGATACGATTTCAAAGCCTATGAGAATGTAGAGTTCGGGAGAGCTTAACGGGCAAACTTAGAGCACATTTTTCCATTAAAGTAAATTTTATCACTCATATAAATGAATACTAATTGCGCTGTTCCCATACCTCAGTGTACGCATGCTTCATACAACTTTTACATATGCAATATTCCACCATTTTGTCTAACAACAATTTTTGAGTATGACGTGTTTGATAATATTTTTTTATCCTAGAAATAGTTAGGCCAGTGTACCAATCGGTAACTAACTAAAGACAACTGAACGCCTAAGGATGGTACTTACCTGCGAACCCTAGCTCTCCTTTAATAGATATACTCGTGTAGGTATGTTTGTGACTATGGAACCATGATTTTTTGGTCTTAAGCTGAGGTCCGGATTACTGTGTTTTTGTCCTAAGTTCATTTGCGACTTTAAATGAACTGGAAGAACTCAGGCGTCTTTCTTCGCGTCTTCATTAAAATACTTGAAGTTGGGAATGGTCCACATCGTTTAAATTGCTTAGTGAAGATCCTTGGCGACCTCTCGCCAAAATCTTCCCTCATTCAAATTTATTGTCAAATATCATTCTTGCAACTCGACGGCCACGCACACCTAGACTTGATAACCTTCGGACTGAATAATGGGAATATTTTTTCGAAATTTTTCCTCACAAAGTCTCGCGTCTCACACCCACGAAGAATTCCACCGTGGCCTTCTTTTTCGCTCGGTTGGAGCGAAAAAATGGAGAAGATACAACTTCACCCGTTTTATTTGAGGATAAGGGAGAGAGGAGAAGATTTATGACCTGGTTTGCTCTGCATGCACTTCTTTCGTTAAAACGCTCTTTAAAACACCCATTTTCCTATTTTTCTTCCTCCTCGCCTCTTTAAAAAATCCTGCACACCGTCAGAAAGGTACATCTCTACCAGTAAGCCCGTGATACACCTTGGCTGCACTTGTCCTCTTTCCTTCCCTGTCCCCGTCTTCGTTCCAACACTTGTCCCTCAGAAAGAGGACTCTCCTTCTTCAGCTCCCATTCATCCATCGAAAGGATGACCTGGAGTAGTTACCGTAATGGAGAAACCCGAGCCATCCGCTCAGGCGGATCACGGCACAATGAAAGCTACGAGACGCGAGAAGCCTTTGATGCGAAAGCCACAATGCAAGGAAGGGAGCACCCCTTCCAATTCACAGATTGAATCTTACTTGCGGAGCACTAATCTATTTCCTTCCCATTTTCACTCTGCGCTTTAAAAAATATTCATCCTCCTTATCCGGGTAGCACGTGCATGACGGAGACGCTCCGCGAATTTGAACGGAGTATCCGTCACTTGCTGGGTTTCAAGCCGAGAGGTGTCACGTGAAAGTTGTTCGATGAGAGCCATAGGCTCAGTATTGTCAAAGATATTAACGCTTAGTTCTTCACGACGATAACCTGTCCATGTATATTAAAAAGAGAATTCATATCTTCGGGAAATAAAGATTCCCACACCAACGTGATCGGATGAAATATGTATGATATACTGTCACTTACCTTTCTTCTACTGGAGGTTATACGATTTAACAATCTACTACTGGCAAATCTGATTACTTTTTTACGTATGCTACTTTATTTTCTGGCAGTTAATTGCTATAGAGTAGTTCAAATTCAATCTAAATTCATACTAATTATGCGTACCAGAAAAATATTCGTAAAATAACACGAGTAGCAGTGTTAAGATCACTGTATATTTAAAAATGTGTTAAGGAAAAGGAAACTTTGTTTCTTTCATTGTTAACTTATTTTTCTGAACATAGACTTTGTATTAACTCATAAATATTCTTTTCCGGAAAATTCATCAATAGATGGAACATTATTCTACGTAAATGGAATTCCTACGACTCAAAACAAAGATGTAAATTAGATTCAATGTTTAAATTTCGTCAAATTTTTATCGCTCGAATAAAGTTAAATATTTTAAAGAACATCCCATATAATAATTTGTGTATCCCCAATCTATAATCCTCCTTTGTAGTAGTATATATCTTACGAAAAGTTTTTAAGAAGATAAGGTAGGGCTCCCGGATAGCCAAGTGGGCAACGCGTTCGACTACGATGAATGCGGTCCCGGGTTCGATTCTCGGTGGATGCCTACGTGCTAAATGATCTCAGCATTTTAACAATGCTACTACTACAGGATGAGGTACTTTCATCAAAGTCCCTTGTATCGTCTCTTGATATCTCTAATAATTGTCCACAGTACTCGATAATCAAATAATATTTTTAAGTGCCGAAAAATCTTTCAAATGCAAAAATATGCTTCATTTAGTCTAATTTATGGCAAAGAATATCATGAATGCAAATGAGTATCCTTATTGAAATTCATTAAGTGAAAACTGTGGTAAATATCTAATTTACATAATTAAAGTTAGCAATATAATACAGAATTTATGGCCGTAATTTTACATCAATATTAATTCGTTTCCCCAAATTGCGTTCTACATAAATGGAGACTAGGTACGAGGGGTACGAGGTGATCTCTCTGTGATAAAATCCTTAATTCAAGGTAAGGTAATCCTTAACTCAAGGCCCTTAAGGTATAATTGACTCAAATTCTAATTCTCTATAAGGACACTGCGGGGTTTGGTCCGTAAAGAAATCGACTTCCATTAAAGATCGAAATTCTTTTCCCAAAACCGGCAACCTTCTAATCCAGAGTAGTAGACCATACAGGAAGATTTTAACTTCCTCTCAGGGAAAACATCTCCCAACCTCTTAGGACCATCCTCTTCTATAAAAAGGTCGGACTCGATATTTCCATTCCCGCCGACCTTATCTCCCGTAGGGAAATCTAGCTTGGACGTCCCCTCTCTTGTTTTTTCCTTCGGACCTTCGTCAATTTGAAACCCCTACTTTTTTTCCAGAAATCTTTATTCCTACCTTCTCCGGAAATAATATGTTCCAGGGAGAAGCTTTCAAGGTGCGAGTTATCTTTTTCTACGGAGATCGTCCTCCCGGACAAATAAGAGATTCGTACACCTGAGGATAACGGGAACCGAGGGAAATTAAAGGAAATCGCGAGAGACATTCGACTAATTCATTTGACGAGGAAAAGGGAATGAAGACAGACGGAGTAAGGCAAAGGAAGGAATGCAAGGAAAGAGGGAGGCGCGAAGACTACAGAGAGTACAATGAAGGGCACTGTAAGGACGAAAAAATGTAGCATTAATCCGTTTAATTTCATTAATGTTTTTCCCTCGCGCGGTGCTTCAGGAATTTTCATTTCTATTTAATTAAATGTTTGGCTGAAATATTTGAATTATTTTCGTATCAGAAAAAGGCTGTGAAGACTGGTGAGACTTTTTAATGCCCTTTCTCTTACGTATCCATTCGATGCATCCATAGAGTGTAGATTAATGGAATTAGACTAAGAGCGCATTGCAATTGGCTGAACTGAAAATGTATAAAATTTTATTAATTTTCAGTGGAGTTGCAAGGATTTTGCTAAATTATTTATCTTAGAAAATCATGAATCCAAAGAAAGTTTTAAAAATTAATATGTACACTTTTAGCTCTTGAGAATTCAATTTATCTATTTGAAACGGTAAGTTCTGATTTTCCTCAATATGTTAATTTTTAGAGCATAAAACACTGAAAATATCCGTACCAAAACATTCTAGGAATAAGTTAATTACGTTGATATGTTATTTGCAAGTTATAATTTCTAAGTACTGATCTTTGAAAACATTTCTGTCTAACACAGATAATATATTCGATTTCTTTCAGATCGTGTTTAAACTAAGGAATACTTGAACTACCTCTTCTAAAGTCTACATCCTTCATGCGTACGAGTACATAAATATCAACCTTTATTTCATAAAAACATCGTCCGTTAAACATCAACCATTATTTCATAAAAGCATCGAAGAAAGTATAATAAGTAATAATAAGTATATAAAAATAAAATATAATAAGTAACATAAGTAATTATATCATGTAGATGCCTAAATTATAAAATTATTATGATTATAAAGGGCCAGGCATGTTCCTTCCTTTCTCTATATGCAGTTATGGGCATACGCTTTCCGATTCAATCCATTTTATTATGTGCAGTAAGGTACTTGCTGCTGGAAGTTTGAGATACGTATGGAGGGGAAACAAAGTTAGTTATCTTGTTTCGCAGAACATTTTTGTTTCTATTCTGAATTCCATTCTACTGGTTTATACTTTCTCACGACTTGTCTAGCCACAGCGGTGTTATCAGTGGTAGCGATTGGCCGGGATTTATTCTTACATCAATAAATATATATGAAAATGTAAATTTTGGTGCATGAAATAATTTTTAAAAGTTTAAGACGTATAGAGGGTCGTAGGTGGTAATGTATGTTAAATTGTATAATATAACGGCCTAACGACATTTAACGATTAATTCTTATCTAGTCGTGGTTTATAAGGAGACCTGAATATTCACAGCACGATAAACATTTGCATAAGCAAAGGCGAAGGTTTTAAGATCCCTATGAATTATTTTGTGCTTAGCTGGGAGAACAGTTCACCTCAAAAATTGATGAATATATAAACCGAAAGCTCTTTTGTTTACTGCCTCATATTCTTACAAATGTCCAGGCATAAAATCCTGCGCAAAAATTTTGTTTTCATATATATTACTTTCCATTCAAGGCATGCCCTGGTTATGATGAAATGGATACTTTTTAGTCCTAATTTTTTGAGCTATAACGATCTGTGACGCTTCCATTGAGTTGTAATAATCACACAGCAAGGGAAATTCGGAGTTTGAAATTAACTTCCTCGGAAGCTGTTACAACGCGTACCGCTTCATCGCCTCAGAGATACAGCTCATCGTAACGTTGGTTGATCACAATGCCTGGCTTCTGGTTTTATCGGGCACTAATTCGATTCCCTGGTGACGTTTACCCGGAAAACCCCGTACGTGGCTTCTCGGCGATATGACCCTTTTTAGTACCCTGTTTTAGTAAGGGAATTTTTCAGCGGAAGGGCTCAAGACTAAAAATGTCTCCGCGGATGTACGTCACGATGCTTTAGTCTCCAACTCCCATAGAAGAAGCGGAAGGCATTGATCAATAAGCAGTATTATTTAATGGTATAAGAACGTACATTTAGCTTGGCATACCCTCACGAGATATACTGCCGTTAACAATTCAACGTAACCATAGTTACAATGAACGAGAACGCTGAACCATGAGCTGTTAACTATTGTGGAACATCAGAGCTCGAAAAAATGTTCTTCTGAAAAAATAATAAATAAAAATTTGCTCTAAATTTTAAGTTTAATAAAAAATACCGCTGAAAGCATACGGTAATGTGTTTAATTAGAACAATTTACTCCAATTACGTCTATTCTAAATGTTTCGTGCGTACGGGAACAAATATCAGCCGAGATGCCAGAACCATAGCACGGCCGGAGCACACACAGTAATGTATCGTTATTAGGGTTAGAGAACATGAAATAATTTTGGATTTAATTTCTTATTTATAGAATTCGCTTAATTTATGATTTCATTTCAAAAGTACTTTTTTCCAAGTATATAATTCATAAAAAGGGGTTATACTGTTGATATGTCGCAATTTTCAAACTTTCGTATTTGCAACCTGTCTATGAGGATAAAATGACCATTGTAGAAATCTTTTAGTTGGAAATTTGCAGTTTTTCAATTATAAATAAAGTATATTTAAAGAAATAATTAAAATATGTATGAGAACGATGCCATCGCTGTTGAAGATTCCCTTTATTAACCAGACAGCGAGAGATATGGGTTTTTCAGCGAAGAGGAAAATTTGAAAATGTCGAATATATTCATAAAAAAACTTGTAGTCGTATGTCATTCGATGAACAAATGTAGCGCATGAAAGTTAGCAAGAATCTTTATTCTACCTGAAAAATTGTTTCAAGCGGTGATGAAGAGAATTCATTCCATGAAATCAAAGAAATGAGCGAAAACAGAAAAAAATCAAGCTATATTATCGGAAGTCCTTTGTTCTTCCACGATTCGAAAAAAGGGATCCATATGAAATGATTTCCGAATGACATCCTATTAATTACGTGAGAAATTTTATACAGCTTCCGTGCCCTCGGGGAAACAAAAGTAATTCTAAAATCAAGGGACAGAATTTTTGGCACGTCGCCTGAAATAATATCGATGCGTTCCGCCCTTGCGTTCGAAATAAAAGAGCAATCGTGACCATCGTTGAAATACGGTGGCCGTGACCAGTGGAAAGGAAAAAAGCTTGAGATATGACGTACGCAATAAATCGTTAAGAATAACTGACGAGGAAAATTGATTTATCTGCTCCAGGGAAGTAAAAACAGCCAGGCTCCATATTAATAAAATTCCACGACATTAGCGGAATAAATATTATGTATATTATGCATTAGGGATTTGGCGAGGGTACGGAATATTACAAGCGAGTTTGGTGCGAGAGAGAGAAAGAATAGAGGCGTTAAAATAGGGGAAAAGGCGAAAAAGTACAGAAGAGGAAAGAAAAATAAAGGAAAAATTCATTAAGAGGAAAAAAGAGAGGAGGAGAGTGCCAGAGGAAAATGGAGATTAGTATGAAAGAAAGACGGAAATTAGGAGCAATCGGAAAACTTCCTTAGTGAGATAAAGAGAAAAAATGCAGTCACAGAACGGGAAAATGGAAAGATATGAGAAAATCTCAGCGTTGGAGAGAAAGAAAAAGAATGTAATTTGAGAAAGAATTTAAGCAGTAAGATTTAGTTAGAGAAGGATGTTGGATAGGAAAGGCTAAATCATTTGAACGTGTGAACATTAGAAATTAATTCGCCATTATTTTATTACTAGGTTTCTAGTGATATTATTATCATTATTTCCTCATTTATCACAGAATTTACAAAGATATTAGATATTAAAGTCATGAAAATAATTAAAATTACGGATTTATGGAAATACTAATAATTACGAGAATAAAACATTTCTTAAGGTAAAACTGTTTTGGGAAACCCATACATTTGGGGTGAAATTTTTAGTTTTCGATCTTATTCCTGTAGCATAACTTACTTTATGACTGTTATTAATACTTGGTTTAAGAATTGTTTCATAAATTCTGGTGAAAACCTTGTTTTATACAGCTTATCCGAAAATTACCGGCTGGGCAATCAAAATGCTTTAATTCGTAATTAATGGATGCTTTTAAGTTTCAATACAGCCTTGTGATTATATCAGGCAACTTCCGGATTTCAACTAGGCTTATGGTGAATTATAAACGCACGTGTGACAGAATTCACAATTCTATTTCCTGCTGAGTCTTTTAGGCCTCGGTAATCCACCTGCTAAAATGTTCTTCATATTTAAGCTAACATGGATGAAAGTTATTACGTCATCGAATTCACTTACAGTTTTATAGTTTAAACTAAAATACATCTTAAAATTCAGTTATATAAGTGCGTTTTCTATATGCTTATATATTCTTTTTAATTTTTTAGGAAAAAATATAATATGTTATATTATAGAGGTTATAATCCTTGAGTTACCTCTGAATACTTGTGATAATTTTTTAAATAGAAAAGGAAATGACAAATACTGATGGGAACAGCCAATATTTATGATTTCTATGCACGATCTTGAATAGATCATAAATTAAGTATCGGAAGAATTTCTAACAATCTTTGTTATTGAAATCACGGTAATACGGAAGCACATGGATGGCTTTGAAATGCAGTGAACCGCCATTGGTATTAATACGAAATTTTAATCCTCCCTCAAATACGACGATGAGGAGAAATAGGGTTTTGTAGGGGAAAAGAGTATCTGTAAATAAATCGGAAATCAAATATGAAATGGAGGTGTAAACCCAACAATTATCTCGCCAGAGCAAATTTCCGGTATATAAAATTAAATCTGAGAGGGTCATTGATATTTAGATTAAATTAAGAATCTTTGATGTCTCCAAAGGAAAATTTCCCGTCAAACTCATTTTCTGAGCTGAATAAACCCACGTCGTTTCCCTTGATTCGGTATTTGGGTGACAATTCCCACGCGTCATCGTCATAAAAAGAAAATCACTCCGCTACGCGGTTACTCCGAAAGGCCACAAAAAAGAAAATTTAAGCGAGGGAAAGCTTCATATCCCAATCCTCTTTTCCCAAAGAAGAATAAATCTAAACACCATTCCCTCCCAGCCTTCTTTTCTCCCACCAGAAAAAGCTTTGCCCACATCTCGTCAAGTGAAGACGTAATTCAAAACTGCTCGATTGCTTCCCTCTTTCCTGGCTCCTTGCAACCTTTTCACCCCCTTCTTGATCTTCAGACCCTTCTCAACCTTTCCCTCCCCTCAATTACCACTCAATTCTCCTTCATATCCTCTTCTCCTCTATTTATCCATTCATCCTGCACCGACCTTAATTTCCCCCGTTTCTTCCTCCTCACGCTCTTTTCCTCCTTTCTCTCCCCTTCTTTTTCTCCCTCAGTTTCCCCTTCCTCTTCCCTTCTATCCGTTATCACCCCTACCTCACTTCCGTCTCAGCTTTCGCGTCACGCTCACTGCATAAATCCGTTCCCACACCAAAAAGCCTTTCGACCGCCTTCGTTGCCATAACTCCCCAAAAGCTATTCCCTTTACGACGTGGGCTGTATCCCTACACTCCAACTATACCATCCCCACCATTTCCTAACTCGCCACTCCACCCCCTCCCCACCCTGTTAGCCATCCCTTCCTTCTCCAGCACCCCTCCATGCGGTCATCACCTGGACCGGACAGATATGGCCGTCTGATGATAAGGACCCGCTAGCACTCTTTTGGGTGGGACGTGGAGTGAGGGAAATTGAGAACCCATTCATAACCAACGTCCATAACAGTGCTGTTGGGTGGGGGTAAGCTGACCCCCTTTAACCCTATCCGTACCCTCCATTTACGGGCGGCAGCCTTTGAAAAAGGGTTAAAAATGCCTCCCAGGAGAATTTTTCAGCGCTTCAATTGTTTTTATTTTCCGCCAGACGCTCCTTTCCACTTTCTGTTTCTCCACACCTGGAGATTACGTATTTTTCCCCTTTTAAGAGGATGAATTTCGAATTGTGGGGTAGTTAGAAATATAATCTAAAATGCTTTATTAGAGGAGGGGAAATGTTTTTTACGAGTGCTCGAGGGTTTTTTTTTTGGTTCGAATAATGCTCATATGAGGCCATTAGGGGCGAATTTTCCTTGTATCTTAATTGAAGGTAAGCGCAACAGGGTGTTTAATTTCCCAGTCTTACTCTGCGGAATGTAATTAAATTCTCATTAATCTCAGAGGAGAAGTATTTTCTTACTCAGACTAGTGTTTTTAACATAACGTATTTTCAGATATTTTTCGGAATGTAAAAAAACTTTAAAATATTTTTTTTCTATCCGAATGATTACATGAAAGTTTGAAAAATGTATAACTGATTTTTCGTGAGAGTGACTCCTTTGTCAAAACCTTAAATGAAGAATTTATTTCCCTTCATCATAAAGATTCACAAATATGTCCGTGTATTGCCATCGAGATTAACCTTGTTTTTTGGGAATAGTTTGAAATATTCATGGAACTTAATTGAAAACGCTTTGTTATTCATATTAGCTTAACATTTTCATAGGTTATGTTATAAATAAAATATTCTGCGATTAGATAATTCCTAGGTAGCGCAATACTACAATTCCAAATGACCCAATAACTCCCTACCAAATATACAATGAAATGTTCAATCTCTTTCATACATATGGACATGGATTAAAGCTGGGTAAAGATTGCGAAGAAGCGAAATGGAAACATATGGCTAAATATCCTTGCACTAATCACAGAATTAAGTGATAAGTCATTAATAATTAAATAAAGTAATAAGTCATTAAGGATTGATCTCGTTTTTTAATTCCTTACAATCCATCTATCCTTGCTCTTTTCTAAAGTAAAAGCACTTATGATAGAACGAATTTTCGGACATATATATAGAAAGTACTGCAATACGGAGTGGAAATAATTTTATGACGCTACTAAATCCAGCGTGAAGGACAACAACGTACAGAATGGATTACTCACACCTTGAACATAATGCTCAAGCGCTTACCTCCATATGTCCTTCGGGAAAGGGATTAATATTACGGAATAGGCCTTAAATGCCATGAAACATTCAACTCGCTCCGACGAGGAATTGGACGGAACATTAAAAGCCAGAATATATCCAGACTAGGAAAGAGATAAAGAGGATTAAGATTGCAGCGGCGAGAGGACGCGTGGAAAAAGGTCACACTCTGCAAACAAGTCGCGTTTTCTCTCTCTCAGCAGAACAAATGAAGAGACTTATCAAGATAGGACAGAAGAAGGAGGAGGACCAATCCACGGAGGCAGTCGCGTCCTAGCGTTAGCAGATTTGTGAGCGGAGGGTGTCACAGAGCATTACGGTCAGGAGCTTCGTATAGAGGGCGATACAGAAAGAAAGGAAGGAAGGGAAAGGAAATGCGAATTCGACCTATTAACCAGCCGAGAAATGAAGTTATTGATTATTTTACCATATTAATAATTCGTATTAACTCGAGAAGGGACGAGTATATATCGAAAAAACCGATGGATTGATCTATTTGATCAATAATCAATTTGCAGTACACGAGTTTAGGTAATTGAGATCGCAAACTATTCCTAGAAAGTATTCTTTTTAATATGTCGCACTCAGATTAGTTTGAAGGAGTTCGTAGCAGTACTCATAAGGAACTTACGTGTCATATTTTCTTGAATAAGTTGGTAAACAGTTTTGATTCTCGCACCTAAGTATAGACGACGATGTCTAGAACACAAACATGGAGGAAATAGTACCAACATCTTTCGCCTTCCTAAGGCTCAAATTTTACCCAAATGTGTTCAGATAGTAAATAAAGTACTTGCATTCATTGAATCAGGAAGTATAAATATTGCCGTTGTTGTTTATTACGGATCAAATTGTCTTATATGACCAGAAATCTTCTGTCTCTATAATTGACCTTTTCTGTCTATTTTAGAGGAAGGAAAAATTATTATCTAGTTCAGGATTCTTATTGAGAAAAATTACATTCTGTGTAACTCTATGTATTGTAGAGAATTCGAAGGCTAGATATTAATGTAAATGTATTGAAATTGGTTAAAAATGTCAGTATTTTGCAAAACAATAATAATAAACCTATTACGTTATGTGCAACATTACTTAAATAGAAATTAACTTCAACTGCAAAAAAATAATCACAAGAGGAGAAAATAGAGACCGAGGATAGATTTACTGGAATTTTTTATCGATCTTTATTATTTAAATGTATAACGTTAGAAATAAAATTTCCAAACTTGTGGGAAAGGAAATGACGAAAGATAGGAAAATGAACAATATGAGATATTAAATACTAATTTTAAGGAAAAGTAATGACGTAAATAAATAAAAAAATGTCGTGAAGTGAAGAGTTCGGAGGATGATAGAATAACGTTAGGATGAAAGCAAGGTAATGCATATGAAAACCATTATTATGAAAAATCATTCATTATTCGTTTTGAAACATCGTGGATGAGGTCATGTAGCATTATAATTTAGATTCATTCGCAGGGTAATCCTCGGATGATATTTTCAATTATTAAGTTAGTGAATTGCTAGATAGAAATAAAAGAGGGAATAAAACAAACAGTAAGGGGAAGGAAAGGTAAATTTTACGGCCAGAAAAGCCAACTAGAGGGACAGACGGACATTGATGAATAGAGCGGAATTAATTTGAAGTTTTAAGGCAGAGAGAAGCGTAAAAGAAGGCGCATCCGTGATAAAACCGCAATGTGGTGAGCGCACAGCGAGAAGGAAAATGTGTCTTTCCAAGGGAAAGAAAGCGCTGTGGTTGAAGAAAACAGGCAATCAATGAGGGAAGGAGCAGAGAAATTTTAAGTCGGGAGTAAGGCGCAGAGAAGGGACGCTGCGATATTACTCCCAGAGAGAAAAGGATTTATATCCAAGGGGGAATTATTAAGAGACGCACAAAGTGGAACGGAGGGTATGAATTGAAGGCAACCCGACGTAAAGAGCTTACGGATGATAAGAAATGGAGACAATAGCATAAATGTAGGTAAGCATGAAAGTTAAATGAAATTCGTTGCGGAAACATGTCTATAATAATGCTATTGAAACAAATTTAACAACACTTTCGCATTAATCTCCTTCTGCTCTAAATAATAGTATTGCGGACGCATTATAATCAAATCCGAAGTCGATATAAACGATTATTTCTTGTCGAGGTCCGCATAATTCAATTTATACTTCGGTAAATTTGCTGAGGGGTATCGGAAATTAATCGTTGTTTGTGAGCGTATTATTAAAATTCAATCATCAATCTCTCCTACGTAGAAGCGCTTGGAGCTGCCGCTCAATAAAAAAAACCGAAAAGCGTCGGCATTTTAAAATTACGAACTGGTTATAAACGGAAGCGGATGAATTTTTTCCTTGTCAAACAGGTGTATAAAGCTAATTTTACATTTATTAAAATAAAACAGCTGTTTAAGTAAAATATTCCGTGTATTTGACCTTTGAATACCATGCATCGTGGCTGTTAGTAATTTATAACAAGATCATTTATTTTATGACGTTATTTGATTTGTATTACTCCTTTTTATATGATGTAAGAAGAACATGATAGGTCTGAATTAAATTATATATAAATTTTAATAAAATATTTGATGGACGAAGCTTCATCAATAGAAATGAAAATGATAAATGTTTGACGGTAGCAGTTCTAGTTGGTGTAATAAATTTAACACTTGGTGTAATTTTCTTACAATGAAAGTTGTTCAAGTTTATAATGTTTTATATGTTTATACTTTAAATTACCTAAAACATATACATATATCATATTGTTATTCACCCGTCATTCGAAGAGTAATAGCACTTATAAGCTGTTGTCGAATCAGGAAATGTTAGTTTCGTACAGAAATAATTTCGAGGAGATTTTCCTCGGGAAAGAGAAACTCCTCAGAAATGTAGTGAAAGCGTGAGATCTATAGAGTCTGGCAGGCGGTCACAATAGGGCCTGTCTTCCATCCCGTAAAGTAGGCTGAAGAAATGTTACGAGAATGGCTACCGAAGAGAGAAAGATTCTCTTGGATAAATCTGTGTAAAAATACGAATGGGAAATTCCGAAAGGCGGGGGATGGAGGTGAATGGAATGGAGGAAGAGGGAGCTGTCGAAAGAAGAATTTCAAAGGAAGGGAAATTATTAAATAGGATAGGGGAAGCGGTTGGAGTGGAAACGGTGAGAGAGTAATCGAAGTAAATTAGGAAGATAAGAGGAAGGGCGAAGGGGAAGGAAGTGAGCTGTTGGAGAAATGAGATCGTGAGCAAAAAAGGAGAAAGGATAGGTACGTGGAAGGAACCGCAACATGGAATGAGAGTAGCGGAATCAAGAAGGAATTTTAAAAGAGCGGAAATTATTTACCAGTTGGGTAGAGGAAGAGGGGGAGGGAAAAAGAAAAAGGGAAGGGCGAATAAAGCAATAGGGCTTGGAAAATAGGAAAGAAAGTGGTTTAAAGGTGTGAAAAATCGGAGACCTTTGAGTCAGAGGTCTCCGTTTTATTTACCTATGTAAATGACAGGTATTTAAGTGGCACAATCACACGTATCTTTAAAAATCTCTCGATTAATATATGGCGACATTTTTCTAGATTTAAGCGCTTTTAGGATAATATGAAGGTTTTGCAGATTTGAAAGAAAATTTTTTAATAATTCAGAATAACCTTCCCGATGAGTTTTCATGCGAAAAATGGTGAGCCGTAAACATAAACTCACCTTTGCTAATTAGCGGAATTATTGAAAATTTTGAAGCAGAGGTAATATTCAAATTAATGGAAACTAACTTCAGGAAAATTTCGATCACGAACGACAATGATCTCTCTAAATAAAATCAAAAGCGTTATTCAATCGTTCGTTTGCAATGATTGGTGTTTCTGGAGGTAATCATTCACCTATAATTTATTTTTTCAATTTAGAAGCATTATTCCACCAAATTATAGCTTTATACGTCTCGCGTAATTCCATACGAAAAAAATTACGTAAAATTAGATTCCATGTCATTTTCGTAATTGAGTTGTAAAAGTAATAACTTACTTTTTATATCTTCATAAATACCTATAATCAGAATGTCTACAAATACGTTCTAAAATGTGATTTAAAAATATTCTATTGAAATTGTGCGTACGATTAAGTAAGCGTTGTGCAAATGTTTTCTTTTAAAACCTGAATGATGTTAGAGAATATAATTATTTGTACATTACTTGTTAAACGAATTTCATGATTTTTTTATACTTCTATATCAATTACGTTTCTTCTTAAAAGGTCTATATATCCTGGTACGTAGAAAACTGCTTTTGATATGTTGGCTCAATATTCGAGAAATATGGATCTCAGTTTCTTTTAAACGACAAAATACCATACAAATTCTCCTTTGTGAACTTCTAAAAGAACCTCATTTCTCCGATTTAGTTAAATAAATTTAGTTTGCTCTGCTATTTTCTAAATATTAAGTTTAAAAATATTTAAAAATACGTTTGCATATTTTAGCCAATCTACCATCAAAAATGTTAGGTTTTCATAATACAACGGAATAATTTTGTCTTTGTTGACCATTAGCATCATCATGCAACATCAAATATATCGAGGGTGGTATTAGGTCGTCTTAAATTGTAGCATTAATTTAAACATAGGATGATTTCAATTTAGAATACCGGTGGTAATTAGTCAAGTGAAATTTTATAATTCCGATCGTTACAAGCCAGGTTGGTAAATCGCACACACCTACCTGACTGTGTTTATCGTAATTGGATCCTAGCGATATAAATCTCTTGCGACGAAATGGAATATGAAGGCCCAAATTTGTTTCCTCACCCAGACAGAATTTCACGTGTTTCCATTATGTTTTCGAACTATTAAGCCGTGAATTCAGCGGAATAGGCGTAACGTGCACGTGAATTCGGGGAAATAATGAACTTCGAACTTCGAAATAGAGCATTCTGGCTCAAATCACTTTCAATACACCACTCTGAAAGTATAGCGATTTTAAAAATCGTTGGTTTTTGCATGTGAAGCGCAAAAAAAAATGTATTGTATTCTAAACTTACGTAATAACCGGCGAAAAATGTATCGCCGAAATGATTTTTCAAATAATAGCACTGGAAAATTAATGACTATATTGGAAAAGAATATCGAGAGAAAACTCGATAGGATCGGAAAAGGTCTTTGTGGTGAAAGGATATGATCGTGATACGCCGGTTAAATTTCGGTACTTTGATGGTAAAACTAATTGACGCAAAACCTGATTTAAATGCAGATGAATCAACATTGAAATGAGTTATTTTACAGGCATCGATCATAAATTGGCGTAACTCACTCTATCTCCATCTCTAACAGAACCTATTTCCATCTTTCAATCAATTTTAAATTTCTATTGGAGGAGTAAAGTTTCTATGTTAACCTTTTGGGATTTTAGATGTTTGGTATTCAAAATCTCCGAAATACACAAGTTATCCTAGGACGTCATTTATGAACAATTTCTTTTTTATGAGAACTAAGATTTTTTTAAACATACGGTTAACATAATCTTAGTTTTCTAGTAATACTGAAATACCTCTAATATGTAAAAATACTAAATAAACCTCCAAAGAATGGAAATATGAAACAATTTTTCTATCTTGGCAACTTATCTAAAGTATTTTCTGTTTATGAGTATTCATATTCTTCCCTATCCATTTCGGTGATTTATCACGCTCGATTTCTATTTGTTAACGTTTTCCTGCACTGGAAGTATTTTTAATATTCATTCTAAAAAAGTCTTTCACTTCATAAAAAGCATTATCTTTCCCTTATTAATGTGAATGGTTAAGCTGTTACTCATAGATGACCTTGTGTGTTACTTGATGGATTTATACTTGTAAACTTATCGAAGTCATTATTAAATTAGTTCTTAAAGATATTTTTTTATGTGCCCAAGAGAATCAATGAAAATAAGTATAAAATGAATAAGGCATTAGTAAAGAAACATTTTATATCGATATTCGAAGGCGTGAACGTGGAAAGGTATTGCAGGATAAAAAGAAACTGCGTACTTTTTCTCTCTGAAAATTTAAGAAAGTTTACGAAACCGGTCACCAATTAAAGTCCCTGTGGTAAAATACGAAGTTTTTTTTTTATTCTGCAAAGAAACATCTGTTTATTTTCGTAAAATCTTACTGAAAATTATATAGTATTGATATGTAAAATGACGGATCAGATAGAGTTATAAGAATAGAATTTTATTACAGTTATTGTAATACAGAATTTTAGAGAGAGTTTAAATTTGAACGTTTCAGAATATTTTTATACTCGTATTTCTTCAAATAACAAATCATACTTCAGCATTTTTCTTTTATTGTCGTCAAACGCAAGTTTACGCCCAGAAGATAACCTCTTAGAAAATTATACGCATAAAGATTTCGGACCATAACGACTGTTTTGAACTTTGTTGCCAACGATTTGCCTCAAAATTTAGCAAATGGCAGACACTATGCATGTTTAATTTTCAATTGAGATGAACGTTTCTATTAGACGAGAGGTTTCTCTAGTGGCATGTGTCCCTTATTCAACTCGCCTCTCTATTCTAGTGGTGTCCTAAAGCGGAGGGAGAGATGCAGGGAGTAGGCAACCTAGGGAAAGGTATATGGAAATCCGAAGGAATAAAGTCCTTAGCAGAAGTGCGCGAGCGAAGCGCTGTGTACAGGCTCCAAAACACACATGCACACTCACCAGCTACATATACGGCGAGGTCGAAAGGGGAGCGGAGGTTCAGAGGAGCGGGGGAAGGGGAGAAGGTCGAAGTCAAGGGCGATGTTTCGTCCCCAGAAAAGGGACTAAGGGGAAAAAACGAGACTGCTCCTAATTATTCTCGAACTACAGTCGTTTGTGTGGTAAGCCGACATTCTGTTCGCACCGAGCTATGAGTGTAGTTGGGCGAAGAAAGGAGATAAATACATTTTGTTAAATGGAGGGATATGGAGCAAAAATGGAGAAGGGTGATACTGCGAAGTTGGGCAATATTATCGTAGAAATTCCTTTAACAGGATGTTAAATGCAAATGAATGAATTGAACGATAAAAAATATGCAAATTATGCCATAATTTTTAACGGTAGTTTAGAAGAGGATTTGTAATTTTACCATGAATTCAGCTTTGAGAGATTATCTATTTAGTATGAATGTGTATTCAAATACCAGCCATTTGACTACTTCATCATCTGAATGAAATTTCAATCCTCTACTTTCTATCAACATCCACTAACTGGTTAGATATTCAAAGATTTAAATCGTGCAGCGAGGTGTTGTTTTCAGTGAATATTGGCAAACTTCAAGTTTTACATTTATATTAAGTTACGTATCGCTCACTTTGTAAAATTTATAATTCAGTTTTTTCCTGCATATTTATAATATCTGAAGGATAAATACATTCCTAAATTAATATAGATTCGATTTAAAAAACGAAAAAAAAAAATTCCAAACGCATGGAAAAACGAATAAATACAATAGTACTCATAATTTTGTTTGCTTTCTTTCAATATTATTATTTTTTGTAACAAACTATTCTAGCCCATTGCATTATTTCAGTTTTATCTAAATTTAAACCTTTCACAAACAACCAATACTCTAATGTATTTCCTTTACAGAAATACATATTGAGGAACTCTACGATTAGGGTCATGGTGTCTGAATTCATAAATAAATCAGACATTCAGATAAAAAAAAAGTAATTTATAGGTATTGAGTACGTGTTTCAACTTGTAATTCAGCCGATTTTTATGATTGAGATTTGGTAAACATTTTTCCTTAAAAAAGGTAAATGAGTTCCGCAAAGTCTAAATTTTAACTCGCAAATGATTTCAAACATTTCACTAGCTTACAAGTTAATCATGAGGATACTGCGATTAAGCTGGAAATGGACGCTATCTAAGTACACCTATGCATTATGAATGATTGGATGTTTATTAGCTATTAAATAAAACCATACTATATATAATTCATCAAAAGATACCTACAAATGTAATTACGTGCATTAAAGTCCATATATAATTTAGCAAATTATTAAAATTGTCAATATTTGTTGTCTTAGAATATACGGACACTTAGTTTTATTTTACCTATGAAATTTTCGTTAATAATCTTAGTAAATGATGCCACAGTTTTTAAGTGTTGTTTGAGAAAACGTAGCTACAAAATGAACCAGCTTTTTATTCGTGTAACGATCATTTTCAGTATTTATGATCTTATTGAATATATTTTTGTATATGATTAGATGCGCTTGGAAATGATTCATTTTCTAGAAACTACCCCGAAATAGCTTGAGTAAATAAGATTATCCTCTGTGTTGCAATTTTAGTTCTACGAAATTTTTAATGACGAGTTTATAATACCTTCATGCTACTCTGAAAGCTAATGATCCAATTAATGGATGTGTTTGATGATGCGTCTAGTTGATTATCAAAAATAAACGAGATTTACTAATGATCAAAGTATTGAAACATCCACGATTGCGATTAAACTTGTATCTCATAAATTATAATTTTGATGCAGCCGAGGCAGAAATTACGAATTTATAATATGAATCTGTCGTTTGTGGCTTGGTCATGCATCCGAAAAGGTGGAGCTTGTGAAATTTTTGAAGAATCAATAGAGCTTTTCAGAAAAATCTGTGGTATCCTTTTGTAGACCTTACTTACAATCATCCTCGTGAGAAACGACACCAATTCCAATAAATATTACACTTAAGAAGAAAACAGGTCCATGTTATCTTTGGATACGATATTTTATTGGTAACCAGTTTTATATATTAGAACATCATATTCCATATATTACTTTCTGTTAAATTTTAACAACATTTCTAAATCCATAAGAAATACGTAGAGCTGTAAAAGACGGATATGATTAGCCTAAGCTTTACCGTGAAACAACCATTAAAATGATTGAACTACTTACGTTAACTTAAAGATGAGCTAAATAATCAATAACATTTGCATCATCAAATAATATTTACGTATAGCATTAAAATTATTCGCTATTGATGGAATTAGTGTTCGATATATTTATGATTAGAAGAGAGTATCGTCCCTCTTTTCAGAATCAGGAATAGTCCTTTTATCTTGCATTTAAAATTTATTCTCCAACTCCGCTTGCATATGACAACCATCCAACATTCGCACAGAAGGTTTGAATGCATTCACTTTTTTCACTGAAGCGAAAGGAAAAAATCATTCCTATTCAGCCACACCCAGGAAAAGATTTATTTATAAATTCGTGGGAGAAAGTGAATGAAGCGTGAATGATTCGGCAAAGAAAGGTCCCAAGAGTGTGGGATCCCATTCCGGAAACTGCTCGGGAAAGTATCTTCTTCTTCATCCGCCTTATTTTAAGTAACCCGAAAAAAGCTGTTAACACGAAGATAAATGTCGAAATTAAAGAGATTCCAATTTTAAACTCGCCGATTAAAAAGGGTACCGCCGCGGAGGAAATGGATAAGCGGGATAACACCTTTTCATCCCTCACCTCCCACTCTGCATAACCCTTTCACATCCTTAAAGTTGCGCATCCTTACCTCAAAAACACACTTTATTTTTTAGTTCCTCAACATCCCGCACCGCGCTATTCTCGACGCCCATCACCTATTGTCCTGTATTTCCTTTCCAAGGAGAATAAGCGAAGGGTGCCCGCGTATGTGAATGGGAGGGAAGCGGGGAGAATGAAAGCCTTTTTCCCTTCTTTGAAGGCAGAGAGAAAGGAAAGAGAAATGTAGGAAGAAGGAGTGAATCCGTGGAATGGGAGAGGACGTAATAATAATTTAAGGATGGGCTCCACTGTTGAGGGGGTGGTGAAACGTTTCCATGGGAGAAAGATAGAGGAAGGGTATTTCGGAAGAAAGAGATGTGTTATGGGGAAGAGGGCGCTTGGGAGCCAAAAGGGTAAGAAGCAGGATGGGGTAAGAAGGGATACAGGTCGATAATGGAGCTGAGCTATCTTGGAGGGAAATGGAAGGGGAAAGAATGGTCCAGGGGTAGGGGAGATTGGGAGAAAAAATGTTAAGATTAAGTAAGATTTAATTAAAAATGAAAGTTTTTATTTATGCGTCATCGGTTCCGTTATTTATGATGGACTCAGGCAGTTGCGAATCCAGCTGTTATTACTGCCATCTTTGTTGGATTCATTTTGAGGAAACTTCTTTATAACATGCGACTGCTGGAGGAGATCTGATAACCACTAATGAAACATAATTTCCGAGTACCTATGATCGAATAAATTAAATCATTCCGTGTGCAATTATAAATCCTTATACATAGTCACAGTCAGTTTTCCTTAAAAAGTGCACGCAAAAACGCTTTAAAGTCAGAATACAACAACAGTGTACACGTTAATCAGATTTTCCGGTGGCTTGCTAAGATGACTCACCGAATGGAGCCTTTTTTGTTTAAATCAGTTTTTATTAATAATATTCTAACGCCTAAAGTGTCATAAGAATTGAATAAAATATATTGTCAAAGGAATTAATACATACCATAGATCAGAAAAATATATTACGGCAGTTTCTAAGCGTCATTAGATTTCCCGAATAGTAATATTCACATCATCTGTAAGTTTAAAGTTTTAAAGTTGTATATTTTTTAGATTAAAGAGGCTGAATCATTTCATCAAAGCAATGCTTTTGAAAATTTCTTTTTTCATAAAAAAAGGTTACAAGTAAAAATTGAAAAAGAGGTAAATGATTTGGAATTTCACAATAAAAATACGGGTCGCGCCGAGGAAAATTTCACGCGAACGCGATTTGCGAGAAGTGAAGAGAATCCGTAAAACTTATTTTAGTGGATTCTATCATTAGAGAAATCATATTTGCTGAAAAAATGAAAATCGGAGCATTAAAGATAAAAGGCAGGAGAAACGCTGTACAAAGAAAATTCAAGGAGAGATAAAAAATGTTACGGCAAAGAAGAATGTTTCAGGAACCATTGGAGAAAGGACGACATGTCCCGGATAAGGATGTGAGAAAACAAAAATATAACGCTAAGCAGCGCTCGGGAACATTCGCGGGGGAAACTCATTCTCTGAGGAGAAGATCACGAATGATAAGATGACGCCTCACAACGCGAGCGGTGTTTCGGATGGAATGGGAGACTCCATATTCACTCTCCATCACGGCTGAGTTTTTGTTAAAATCAGCGAAGCTGAAAATGAAAGTGTGACGAAGAGAGGCAGGGGGATTGAGGATGTCGCAAGGCGGTAAGTGATGAAGCCAGGAAAAAACTGACTAGCAGAATGAGCAACTGAAAACATGTATTCCTCTTTTGAGGCCTTTGTGCTCTGTTTTTCTGAAAGGTGCCATAGGGTTCCAACAAACATACACTCTTTCTGAGAAGGACATTCGGTAATCTATTATGATTCTCTACACATTACTCAGACACTTTAGCAAAAAACCCACATATACTAATTGATCTATATAAACAATAGTAGTATTATAACTAATACTACCACTGTTTATGAATTTCTGCAATTTTCTGTAAGGAACGTAATTCAACACTAATTGAAAATTATTTGAAGCAACACCCGTTGTGACGGTCTAATGAGGTATAGGGACTTATAAGTCCACATACATGGCTTTGACTTTTAGTGATTCATTTTCGAAACATGGCCCTCATTTTATAAAGCAAAGTCAGATAGTGAATAAGTAATGAAATTGTGGTACAGCCATACCATAATATGATAACTTATGTCCTATGTTATGACAGGACAAAAAAGAATTTGAGATATCATTCCTTGGAATACAACTACCAACACTGGATTTCTTAAAAATTAAAACCATCCCCTAGGAAACTTATAGTAATGATGGTCTTATAGTGATCAATCGTGCACAATTCAGTGATTAAAAACAGTCATCATACCTGATAAAAGGAAATCAAATATTTGCTACACAATTTTCTACTAATTAACAATTTTCTACTAATAACTAATAACTTCTTTCTAATTAACAATTTTCTACTAATACACAATTTTCTACTAATAACAACTACCACCTGGCCTGGAGCCTATTTGTAGTCCTATGGTGCAAATAAATAATATGAAATAAAATAGGTATTGAAGAACGATGCGATTAGAAGGTTAGAGAGTGATGTTATTTCAACTGGCCCCATCTGGAATATGCAGCGAGTATATGGGACCCAGAGGATGAATTGTATGATCGCAAATTCGAGAAAGTGCAGCGCAGGGCGATACGATTTCCTAAAAAGTGCTGCGATAGAATAGCAAGTATCACGCTAATTCTTTCAGATGCAGGTTGGGAATAATTGAAAGGATGGAGATTAGAAGCTAAGCTGCGATTGTTTGGTACATACAGAGAAAGTACATCTGCGGAAAACGTGATCGGTATTATGTGACCCCCCTGCTACTTCGGCCAATCCGAAAATGAGCGTAAATTAAGAGAAATAGATGCAAGGACAAGTCGTTTTAAGTATTCATTTTTTCCACGAACGATACACGACAAGAATAAACTAAAGAGGTGTTACACCCCCTACCACATGCAGAAAGGTGGTTTGCAAGGTATTTATGTAGATGTAAATATAGATATTCTTTTGACGGATACCACATTTGACTAACCGCGTCTCAGTGGCATAACATCTTTTTGTTTCTTTCGAATTAAAGGATTTGAGCTTTCAAAAATGTGCAATATCAGAAGAGAAGTCACATTCTCTTCTATTGATTAATGTAGAGCTGGATAATCCAACACAGCCCGTGGTCCAGAATGCGGCCCGCTAAAGTTTTTAACTCTACCCGCAATTATTAACAAAGTTTTCTGAATGAATTTTGATTTAAAGAACCTTCATCGCAGTTAAAATAGGATTAAACTGTAGAACGATCATTCGCTATAAATGTTTATTTTAATAATAAGTAACTTCATTTTTGTATGAAATAGCTTCCTAAATTATTTTTCCGTGTAAAATTTAATAATCTGATTATATATTTGCCCACGTGTATGGGTTTTTCAGTAAAAGATCTACACAAAAATAGTTACGTGAGAATTCGAAATATGTTCTTGAGTCACAAAATGGTACTTAATTTAAGGGTGTTATTGCTGACCCACGTGAATGATGAAATAAAATATTGCACATCCCTGGCATAAAGGACTGTTTGGTTATTACTATCGAGGTTATAATCCAGGGGAAATACTGCTTGTTTGATATAAATGTAACAAGAAATTTGTTGACTAACCGTTTAATAACTACAAATAAAATACCATAAACAATTACAGAGTTAATTTACAAATATATTTTAAAATTATAGAAATATTTTTCCTTTCCTATTTAACCAATGAATCGCTTGAAAATTTTAATCGCGGAAGACATTTTGATCAAACAAGACAAAGCCCTCACAAAATGTCAGTTAGGCATGCGTTGGTCAAATCGCATTTATGATTTCGATATTTTTATGTAAAACTTGCATCGAAAATTCGGATGAAAATGAATGGAAAAATATTAAAGGGAATAAGAGGTGGATCGAGAAAGAAAATGGGAGAGTAAAAGATGAATGGAATGGAAAAGAAAAGGTAAAAGGGAAGGGAGCAAAGATTGGTTGTGGGTGGCGAGAGAGGTCTGCAGAAGAAGGCAAGCTTTCCCTCTGTAACTGAGTGGCATGGAGGCTGTTTCAAGAGGGAATGGGAAAGGCGCATATATATGTGTTTGAGGGGAGGCAAGATTTGCTCGCCCCAGCGCGGTGACCCCAGTGGGTTACTTGATGCGAGGACATGAGAGGGGGAAGGGAGGACAGTGGAACGGAGATCTCGACGGAAGGGAATACAAAAAAAGGAGTACGTACGTGATCAAGAACGTGTCATCTCTTTGAACCAAGGGGTCGATATGGATCTTAGAATTGCCTTTCTCCAGATTCTGTGAGAGTACAGCCGGAGTATTTGACCACGAGGTTTTGCTATAAGTTAATAGATGTAGGAAATTTGAAACATTAAACAAAATAATGGATATATTTTCTGTGTTACATTGTAACACCAGCCATTCGTCAGCCTTCTCCTATTTTAAAGAGTTTTTTTAAGCAGCGAACCGAGGCCACTCTACCTTTTCTTTCTCTTTTTCCTTTAAAAAAAAGGAAATAAGACGCCAGCATTTCTCAGAATTTTGATGGAGACAAGATTCCAAAGAGCAATTTAAATGGTATTCCACCCGTCTCAAATAATCATATTCTTAATCCTTTGCGAAAATGACATTTTACTCAATTGAAAGTGGCACCTAGATAATTTCCTTCTAATTTCTTGACAGTTCCCATTATTTACAGACGATGGAGGTTTCAAAATATCTTAAGTGATTTGAAACTTTCATGAAAGGAAAGAATATTCGAAAACACATCTTCGAATAATAATTTCAGCGTGGTACAACAAGATATTGTATTTAGTGCTTGAATAATTTACGTTTACATAAATATCCTTAAGCATACTTATCGAGGATAGCTCACAAAATTTGCCGAAAAGAGGGATCCTAAGGAAATAAATTATGGAAATAATATATTATGTATTGGTAACTGATAATATAATTTAAAGGTATTACTCAGAATAAGAAAGAGTCTTGCATACTACTAGCAGTCGTTGTTGATAGTTAATATCAGGAATTATTGGTTTTTAAAACATAAATGATGATATTTTTATCATACTCCATTTACTTTTATGCGGTTCACTTCATGTTGATTTGATTAATTTACATAGTAAGCCTCAATCGGGCCCATTGCAACATCGATATTCAAACTGAATAAAGAATTTAATGTCTTGAAGTAATGGATGAGTGAGCTATGATTTAACCCAATCGTCAAAAATGATACGTCAACTAAAAAGTTCGGAGCGCTGTACCTCTACTTGAGGTTTTTCGGCGAAAAGTGTTAAAAACAGTTCCACAACCGAAGCAATGTGAAAAGAGGCGGAATGAGGTACAATAAGTATATTATCCACCGATTTTGACGTGATTTGATTAAGCTCATTCTCAATTGTTGAGCGGGATGTGAAGTGTTCTCTTGACTTTGATTCCAAACGTTTTTACCTCGATGATTTTAGAATATTTGTACCAGTATTATGACCTAGGAACGAAGTCTAAAGTGCATATTTCCATTCAATTCTGTTATGTCATATAAATTTTCCACAGTTATATCAATACACATTCAGAAAATGTTACATATAATTTATATGTAACTTATTGCGATAAGAGTCCATCTGTAGGCCAAATGGGAACTTGAACCATCGGAATCTTTTCAGTTTTTAGTTATTCTATTCCTTCGAATCCTCCGTTTTTTACAGAAGCTTCACGCTGCCGCAACCACATTTCAGCCATCCAAACGCATAGGGAATATATTGCGGTCATTCTTCATTCCCAGTGTTCTCTCTGCTTTAGACTCCTTCAGGCACATATTTTCTCGGNGGGACCCCAGGAGGGAACAATTTATAGCTATTTGAGGTAGCTAGGAACCACTTCTAATATTAATTTTTGAAACCTTCTCTAGAGCATAACAATTGTTAAGGATCGAATTTGTCATTAATTTGCCCATATATCTAAAATGAGACGTAAAATTGCAGGTCCATTCCATGTCAAGGGGACCAATTATAGAGATGTGCCCCTCTCGACCATCTCAGATTTTAATAAAATTTTGTGTAAAAATTAACTCATATTCTCAATGAATATTGGCCAAGTTTTACATTCATCGGTGAAATACTTGATGAGCTATAGTAATTTTTTGACGCCCAACCGCAACCATCTAAAGAACGACATCAGTCTTTACGACTTAAATGTTGGTACTGCTTTTTGTAGAATATCAATTCTAAATATTATTCCTTGGCAATAAGTGAGGCAAATCGTCAGATTTAAAAAAAGCAATTTTTTCTAAATTGTATTCCTCGGGTCTCGTGATAGCCGAGGTCTATATTTCGAGCAATTTTTCGCCTGAAATAAATAACTCTATCAGTCGGATGTAAATATATTTTTTTAAGAATA
>KZ308342.1:168830-216648 GCA_000376725.2 Ladona fulva | reverse complement strand
TTTTTACGTATCTTGGTTAATTTACCAACGAGAACTTATTGTAACTAAGAAGTAGTGAAATACTTAGAAAAAAGCTATAAATAAAAGATGTTATTTACTGTTTGATGGTTTCTATTATACAGATCAAATAACTGAAATATTTAAACAAAAATTCACAGAGTAAATTGCGTCCAAACATAACAACATTTCACGGATGAATCGGTTAATTTACAACATTTGGATGCAGATGTTAAGATTTTGTGTCCGCTATATATTTCTCTAGGCGATAATTTAATGTTATGAAGGTTAATAGAGAATTGGTTCAGTAAGGAATCTTAAAATAGTACTTTCTCCTCTAGTAAAAAGGAACCAAGGCTAAGTTTCCTTATCCATTATGAGTTTCCACTAAACCTCGTCACATTCTGTGAAACGATTTGGTTTCTTTGGATAGAGAGAGATTTCACGATACTTATGAGTCTCTCGCTATGTGTGAATATTTCTTGAAATTTACGATTATACCATTTTTAGCTCTTAATCAGTGCAATTTTATTGATTTTCAATTAACTACCATTCGATGTTTCTACTGTTCTACTGATTCATGAATGTTAATCGAGGAAATATTAATTGAAAGAACTATTATAACTAGAAGAGAAAAATTGGGAGAATAACTTTCCGGTATCAAAAAATACATACCTTAAGTCTTGCATGAGCGATTGTATATATCAATAATGCATATCCACGAGCCATATCCTTAGGGTACATTTGAATTAGACCATTGAAACTGAAGTCAAAAAAAGACAGAGGCTGTAAACCACTTACGGAAAAAGAGTCCGTATGATTGGTAATTTTGTTTTCTGAAATATTCGATTTTATACTCGAATACTAAACCACCTTTTAAGATAGCGATATTTAACTTTTGTCATTCCATTGGATTAAATGCACAAGTATCTTTCAAAAATTAGTTGCCCCTGAAGAATTAGTAACGGGTGCTAATTCTTGGTAATAGACAAATAAACTGCTTTGAATAGAGGGCTTCTCAAAGTCCGCACTCATACCGTCAGGATTACTAATTATATGAGAGACGAACATTTTCCTCTTTAGATGGATTCCGTATTGTTTCATTCAACTCCAGCAACAGTCAGTGGCGACGTACCCTTCTACGTCATCATTTACGACGAAAAGCTTTCGAAACTAATTTAAATAATCTAAAAGCTACGCATTTTTGGAAACAATGCTGCCGCTCTCCCGTAGTCTTAGACCGTGGATGGCTTTTCTACGATCTGGAAAATATGACGGCTCTTTCTTGCTGACGTGAAGCCGGATTATAAAAATATAATCAAATTTCGAGATCTCAGCCCATATCACTTTATCGCGGCAGAGATATCAAGTCGCAATTTCTTAAGAGGAAGATGGAAATTTTTAGTTTCAGTGCTTTCATAAATCAAAAAGAGTTTGAAGTGTGGTTGGTGATTGAGTATAACGGGACGTTTGGAAAACGAAGTAAAAAATCTCATTAACTCTACGACGATAGGTGACACTAAATTAAAAAATTAACTGGGTCTTTATTAGGATGATTTAGATGAAGATATCTCCTCTTTTATGTAAGCAATATTCAAATATAACAAATCTCAAAAGGAAAACAATATTAATTAAGACGGAAAAAATAATTAGAAGGATATGGAGGAATCAAAATCCTAGGTGAAGCTAAGAAAATGTAACCACAGATGAAAATTTTCCACTAAGTAGATGGCGTATGAAACATCTGCGTGATTCTACAGACAGGAAAAAAACCGAGAGAATCCCATCAGCATGATACGGAAATATGAAAGATTATGCAAGTAAAATACTTGATAAAATAAAAGTATGAAAATAAACAGTAGACAATAGCTATCTAAAATGAAGTTATTAAAGAAATTATGCAAAAATAAATAAAAGCTTCGATGGGAAATTTTCAGTTTCTAAGGAGGTACATAGTAACATACTGACACAACAAAAAGCTGTGGCACCTAGCAAAGTATAAAAGTATTCCTAGTGCAAAAGCAATGAAACTTTTCGATTTAATATTGTTGGATTCGTTGATTCACAATAGTGCCATATGAACTGCGAGTCATTTTAGAATTAAGTGGTCACCTCTAAGCTAAAAGTCAGTGTATAGGAATTGTTTATCCGACAATTGGTGGGATTGCATCCCCATGTTGAAAATAATAACTAATACCATCCACAGATTATTAATTGATCAAAATTCACACTGAAACAATGCTCGAAATAAATTAATAATCAACGAAAATTCTTAATAATTACATTACGTTAATCTAGTTGTATGGATATTTCGATGCATGAAACTGTACATTCATTTCTAGCAACCTGTAGGATAGCCACCTACATTAAAAACAGTGCTATAATTAGAAGCCCGACATGATAAAGCTTAATGGAAAATAAATATACGCGATTTATAAAAATAACTAACAACTGCTGTTGCTGTGGCCGCCAACACTTTCGGGGTTTTTCGCTCTCTTCTGATCTTCGTACGAATAAGCAGAATAAATATCGACCAAAACAAATTGTTTGTCAATCATTTGAACATAAGAATTTAATTTCGATTATATAAAGAAATGAAATTTATAGAATCACAGTTCACTGTAAAAAATATTCTGTCCATAGGTTCTAACAGATTCACTAGTCCATGAGTGGTGTATTTTTCTTAGTGTGATTCATGAACTTAGGAAATTTTCTCGCGGATTTTTTCACTAAATTGTTGTTAGAAAAATATGGAGAATATGTCCTTAGATATATGACGCAGCACATCTTAGATATCAGTCTCTCTTACAAATCCAGTCGGCGTCGATCCTTGCACCCTACATACATTAATTCATGTCGATGACACAGTAGTCTCTGTTCCGTATAACGTGTGCATTCAGGAATATCCTAAACTTTTTTAGCAAATCAAACCTGTTAGGTACGAGCTAAGCGTTACAATGTAGGCAAGAATACGTAGTCTAGACTATCCATGCTTCATTGTCGAATTCGGCACCATTAATCTCACTTAAGAAAATGCGGTGGATATTTAGGTTGTTTTCCGTTTCATCCTCTAGGAACAAAGACGACTGCGTGATTGTCAAGAAACGGCTGCGGAATCCTTTTAAAGAACCAAAAATCGCGTTAAAACAAGGGGAGAGAGGGATAGGAAACCAAGGGGTTCTACGCTTAAATCCGCAAAGAGGAGCAGCTCATGCGAAATGATTGCTTTAATCATACGTATTCCACTCTGCCTCGTTTCCGTGCCAAAACGTGGAGCTGCGATACGACGTCACAGAGATACAGGCGGGAATTCCGAGGAGAGAGGGAAAATGCGTGGAGGAACTGGAGAACGTGCGCATAAAGGGAAAGGTAGCGAGGGAATACGTTGGCAGTATGGGAAGGTTCTGAGAGAAGTGGTTTCAGTTTGATGGTGCCTGATTGCATGGAGGAGGGTGCGTGAAATATCGAATGCGACGGATTATTTGAGCAGAATGGGGAATTGCCTTCGTGAGAGGCGGAGACGTACGA
Source organism: Ladona fulva (assembly GCA_000376725.2). Lineage (NCBI taxonomy): Eukaryota > Metazoa > Arthropoda > Insecta > Odonata > Libellulidae > Ladona > Ladona fulva. The sequence continues at coordinate 213,123 of KZ308342.1, read as the reverse complement.
ATTTACGATCCTTAATACAAGGTCGGGGTTGTCAAATGATTACTTACGAAACTTCTATCAGAGGGTTATTAACGCTGCCTATCATCCAAAAGCGTTCCATTCTCCGTTAGCGGAATCAGACTTACAAGGCGGAGAAATCAGCGTTTATCGACATACTTCGCAGAGGCATCGCGGAAGCACATAAATTCGTTTGAGGAAAAATATCACAACATTTTTAAGCTTTCGAGGGTTTCGCTTGTGTAACTAATGGGATGAAATGTATGGAACTCTCTCTCTCTGGTGAGATTCTTCTGTTATGAATCAAATCTCTGCAGATTTTCTTCGTCCCTCACATAATCTTCTGAAAAATAGCTCCCATGGCATATGGAGATTCATAAAATTTAGTGTACTAATGGAAGCTTGGCATTATTGTTGTTCTCACATTGGATGATTTCACAAGAGAGCAATATTGAGTAACGTTAAAATTGATTTATCTCTCCAGAACAATCTCTGAGTCGTTTCCTCATTAAATTTCCGCCATGGAGATGGGATACTTTTCCATTTACTCTGGCTACCCGTTCAGTGCAAAACAGATCTCTCTCCGGTTCCTAAACTTGTTGCCGTAAAATCAACATGGCATATTTTCTGAAAATATGTCTACCGCTCGCTAGTAGAAATTAAGGAACCGAGTTTAGAATCCAGTAACTTGGCCTCGACATCGTTGTAGTCTTCCATCATGAAAATAAATAGAAAAAACACTTCTACGCTATACTACAAACCCAACCCAACGGGTTGAAACCATGGTCGTGTAATAAAAACCTTATGTGCGTAGAAGTGTTATTTCTATTTATCTTCAGAACCAAGTGTATGAAAAGAAAAGTATTCTGAATAGTTTTTTTGTCAAATTTAGGTGATATTAACAGTCGCTAAAGGCTAAGTTTTATGAAATTTACGTAACTCAGAGAAGTTTCCGAGTTACATGTTTCATTCGCAAGATGTTTAATTTTCCAATGTGATGGAGATAGTACCATGATGGTGCAGTAAATATATCAAAAGCAGCGATTTTACCACTTAGTGACGCATCATTTACGTTTCAAGACTAGCCAGAAACGTTTTTGCGAATTCTAATTTCTAAGGAGTAAGATTTTATCTGTATAGTAATTTTTGTTTATAATTTGCATAACTTTAACGGGAAAACTCCACCAGATTTACATTTACACTTTTTGCAACTTGATTAAGTCGGAGTAGAGTTATTCAGCGCGTGCAATTCTTCTTTCTCTAATGGAAGAAGAATCTGCTCATTTGAAAATTCATCATAAGATCCATTCATCGAGCTTCTGAATGGTAGCCTTTATGAAAATGCATGCATTTGCTGCGTTGTACGTTGCATCAAAGCTTTTCAGGATTTGCAGCTTTGTAAGTGAGGAAACTAATACATTTCCTTATATATGGATTATTTCATTATACAGTAACCTTCATTCCTTTATTTACTTCCTTTTTTAAAATCATGTGGTGCATTTTACCCCAGGTTGCCTTGTTACTTGTATATTCTTAATTATCTCTAAAAAAATAAAAGCACAACTACTCGTTTATATGCTATGCTGAGATAATTTTAGCACAACGTCAAAGTTCTTTTTATCGGCTACCAGAATCTATCGATCAGCTTATTCTGTTCCATAATGTAAATAAGCTATATGTTTCCATGTGTGATTATCCTTTAATTTTTTCATTTAACCTCGAATTTGAAACATATCTGAGAACCGGATTGTGCACTTTTGAGGGGAAAACAAACACATCAGTTGGTATGTTAATAAGTCGTTCTCGACAAAATGGTTCTCATTTCATTCGGCAATCTACGGGAGAGCAAAATATAAGAGGATTCACTTATGTAAATGTGAAAATTCATTTGTATTCAAAATCTCTCGTGGATGGGATATTTTACAGGATAGACGCCAAACATTTCGTAAGCATTGAATGAAAATATTAGTATGTATTGTCCCATTTCAGCTCTGCTCGCATCGTTTCCATGGAGTGACATGTTGCATTAAGCAAAGAAGAGGCCAAAGGAGGAAGAGAGAAAGTGGTTGATAACGAGAGGGAAAGGAGACCTTAAAGTGAGGGGCGGTGAGAAATTGCGCATTGTGCTGGACGAGCCGTTCGGTGAAAGTTGGAAGATGCGAAGTTTTGGGACAAGGGTGGCATACGAGGAGTGGGAATGCAGCGTATGAATAATTGCGAAAATAAGAAAAGGAAGAAGTGAATAGAGTTTTTGTTCTTCTCGATGAATGGATCTGCAATGGCTCCAGCAACTTCAAATGGAATACTTCTGCCGAATCCCTGCAGAATAATGCACGACTTTGGATACAGAAAGAGGAGACACTCCTCCGTTGGCGACTACTTAGAAAACCCCTACCAACGGATTAAGAGTTACTACGAATTTGTTAAATAAGAAGTTTACCTTGAACCCGCATGTAATTAATTATGGATTGATGACGTAAATGTTTAGTTTTATAACGATTCAACGCAAATTCCTGATACTTTCATTATGCTATCATATTTTCTGTCTAATCGATACAATAAAAGTGAGTTTGAAGAGTATAATTCTAAATTTAAGCATTGGCAAAGGCATTTTCATAAAACAGAACTTGTGTTATTTGTTTTAGAATGAAAATACACGGAAGTAAAGATGAAGTTATAGTGAGTTTTAGTAGATAGGGTAGATATACGTTACTCCTACCCTATAAAACGATATTTATATGGTACTTCATTTTATACGGTAGGAGTAACGGAACTCTTTATCTACTGAAAATATATACTACTTGAAGTGAAACTTTCTAGTTTAACTCCCGATAATTTTCCGTCTTTTACAGATCTTTGTCAATATAATAAATAAAGTACAATTTCTCATATTAGCGAAGCGGTTTTCAAAGTTTAAAATTATAGCAAAACTTTAATGTTGATTTCAATGCCACAGAACCATATTATATATTCCTAATATAACATAATAATTACATATTTGATTATTTATGTATAGTGCAATACTGCATGATGATAAATGAGCATTGTGTATAATAATGGAACGACAAAGGTCAATGGTATGGTAGCCATTTTGTAACTTAGAAATAATAATATCGAAGAATTTAAGTGTTTTCTTGTAGAATTTTCTAAAATGTGTAGAAATCGATAAAGATATAAATGTTGAATCATAATTGAAAAATATATAACAAAATGAAAATGCCTATAACGTTAAATTGATAAAGCTAAATCAAATTGAACTTTCTACAGGCGTTCTGTTCTTCACTCTGCGAGAAATATGAAACCCACACATATAAAAATTGATAAGGAGGTGCAAGGGAAGGAAAAGATATTTATATATTATACACAAATTAACAGAGAAGTATGAACACAATCTATATATGTGCAAGCATTCAACTTCATCTAATTTCAGCAAGGATAAATAAACATCTTTACGGCGGGAAAAACTCTCCAAGAGATTAAAAAGTATAGTTGGAACTTATTAAAGGGAAATTCGTAAACAAGATAAAAAAACTACAAGCTAAATTCCAATTACAATATTCAGCTCCGTGTAACAATCTCATTCAGTGAAAAATGTTCAACCAGAAGAAAACTTCCGAAAAGCGATTGGTATTCGAAGTACCTTTCTATATTGGATGAGCAAAAGAAAGTATATGCTGATTCACAAAATAGTTTGGTATTTTAAAAGAAGAAAATTGAATCTTATTAGGGACATACTGGAGTAATTACTGACGAAAACGTTTCGCCGAGTCTTGTCTCAAAGGAACGTAGAGGTTTCCCGATAAAGTGATGCAGCGAAAACATTTTTAGCTCCTAATATTTCATCCTTTAATCGTGTTGTGTCACTCTATAGCCCGATAGTTTGCACGGAAGGATGACTGCTTATCGGAAAGATGTAGGAATGTCAGATAGATCTATAATTGAAAAGTGATGGACAGAGTATCTGAAACAGAGGAGGTGTGCGATCAATTTGGGTATGCAAAAGGATAGAAAGCCAAAGGATTCAACCATGATTGAATGCACGACTTAGGGATGTGAACGCGGTGATAACAATTACGGTGTAAAATTTGATTCGGATTTCCAAAGGGGAGACCTTGGAAACTGACGTATATTTTTGGAATTCATGCGCGTGCAATATCTCTTTCTCTCGAGATTCACAATCGTAGTTGACATAAAAATAATTACTATTCCCAATCATTTTTAAACTCATGCACTAAACAACGAAATCTTGAAAACTATAGTTTTATTGACCTTTCAGCCACTTATTTGGGCTCCGAGAGCAAGTTGCGGGTTTGCCTTCGGTTATAGCAATCCCCGTTGATTTGGAGTTTGTATAGTCAAAAAATGGAAAGCTATATGAATTAATACGCAGCGGATCCAATGCGGTCTAAGGAGGCGGGAGAGTCGACTGGCTGACCTTTTGTCACCAATTAAAAATGATGCTTGGAAAGGCCTTCTATAGGGTGTTGCCCCATGGTCAAACGAAGTATAATTGTCAAACTTTGGCAATTAATGGGAAAGAAATGATATCTTATCGGAGGTAAACATCAACGCTTTGCTATAACAAACTTACAATGAAGATTAGGGATAATAATCAGGGATAAAAGTAATATCTTCTCGTAAATTAAATGTGAAATTTGAAGGAACATATAATATACTTTTTTATGCAGCTTGTATTATTCCCTTACGTGCTGATGCATATTGTTTCATATTATAAAAGAAGAACTATAAAACAACAGTAACTTTTACATCTTGGTATTTACTATGCATGAGGTATGAACCATAAAAGCCAAAGATAAACAGATGCCCTGCCCGGAAAGTGGAAGACCTGGATTCGAATCCTAGTAAAGTCGCTATTTTTTACATTTGTTTATTCTGGGGAAAATTTATATTATGCTTGTTTTAATTCCCTGTGGCGAGTTAACAGAATTTGATATTCCTGAGAAAAATTCAGCAAAATTTTCTGAATAAATAAGAACGGATATTCGCAGATTAATAGAAAAATGTAATTTGGCGATGACATATCCTTTGAACGTTTATTCTAGTAGACGTGTACGAGGAAAAGATAAAATATCACCAAAAATATTTATTTCGAGCATCATATTTCATTTTGGAGTTACTTTGTAAATTTTGATGTGAACAAAGTACAATGAGCAACGGTAAATTTTGTTATATTTATCCTAATTTTTATTTTCAAAAAATACATTTTCATAGAAAGATAGCCGCGGAAGGATTTAAGCTACTTCGTAAATACATGGTGTATTTAGCAATCGATAATGCCAGCGCGAGTCTAAAAACTTAAGATTGGGGAGAAATTTCGCTGAGAAAACTGGATTTAAAAAAGTTGGTTTACGAGAGGCTTTAGCTTAACAGCTCCGAAGTAGAGCGGATAGGATTAATAGCCTCCTCAATCAAACGCCTTTCTCAGCACATTCTCTGTCTGACTAAACCTTCTGCGTCTTCTCTCCCAACGGATGCTATCCTCTGCAACCACTCTCCAGCTAAAACACTCGCATCCCGTCTAACAGCAAGTGACAGCAATCTCTCTTACATGCGCAAGACTCATTCTCTTCCATTTCCATAAAAGTAAGTGATGACGCAAACGAAATGCGAGCTTAAGCGAAGTACTAGGTTAACAGTTTTGGATTTCTTTTAAAACCGTCCATATTCTAGGTGCCTATAATCTTAAGCCTAATGTAAACAATTCATTCTAATGCGATGAAGAGATATTTAGTAAGAGATTTTGTTCAACATTAATGTAAGTATCTCAACCAGACTAAAACCGGCAGCTCTTAATGATGCCAACATTTTACAGAATGCTTTAATTTATAGTAAAATAATTATAATTTCATTATTTTCTATCATGATTTACTTACAATCAGTCATAGATTAGTGATTTATTCATTCATATCTCTTGGACATAGATTATCATAATTATTATTATAATATTGGCCTATAGGGAACGTATGAAGTCGCTTACGAGTTAGTAATCTTAGTTTACAACTCTAATCAATACTTATTTTGACACAAAAATACAAATTTCTAAAATTAGTGATTAATTATACATGTATAAACAATAATGTAGAAAAAATTAACATCAACTTCGATATATCGCACCACAGAATCACGCATTGATTCCCTTACAAAAAAAATTACCAATAGTATTATTTTACCTCATAAACTGTACGTATTTTCACCGCATTTGCTGTGGTATTTATTTTGTTGCTATAGATATTCGAAGATTTATATAAAATTTTCGATTCCTAAATATATTTGGAATCTTTAAGTTGCACTTTCTCTAGAAAGATAAGAGTTTTTGAAAGGTTTTCTTCTTTTCAACAAAAGTTATTTTACTGTTAAAAACTTGTGTCAAATTAATCAACGAATCTTGCTTTGTTTAAATTAATTCATCGCGTGGCGTCAAATGTGATTCATTTTGATATTAGAAAGAGGTCTGATATATCCTCATTGCGATTATTCCGTCAGATCGTAAACCTGGGCTCCCAAGTCTCGCTACTAAAGTCGCTACTGTTAACTTACTATTACTTATTCACATGTTACCGCGGCACCTCTCTATGCGAAAGGAATGGACTCTTAAGCAACTCCCATGATCCATGATTAACGCACCGACGCCGGAGTTTTTCCTTTGCGTCCGCCATCAAAGTTTCCAAACCCTTTTAACATACAACAATATCCTTGGCAGTATCTTTGCCAGGAGAATTTCCCCAGACTCCTTCCTTAGCTGGAGTGCCTGAGAAAGACGACGTCACAAGCAGTTGACGGGAACACCTGTTTTCAGTCCCTTTACGTGAAGGATGGCCGAGACTTCTTAGCGCGTAAGATGACACTTTTTTTTCTTCCGGAACGGGCGTGGCATCAACTTGCCGTGTCTCCGTAGGTCAACGGCTGTGAAATCCATTTAGATGATAGATCGTTGCCAGTAATTCGTTCCTCAAGAAGGGTTCATCATAAGTGGAGTTGAGTAGTGCTCTTCATTAATAACGGCACTAAGCATTATAATCGCAGGCGGTGCCGGGGGTCATAATATTAATCGCCTGCCTTGAATGCAATTAAAACTGGCAAGGTAAGAAGGGACGCGAACAATAATTATTGCGTTACGTAACTTCAGAAAACTTTTAATGCGATGGTTGGGAAGGTTGTCATTTCTTCGCCAATAGTTTTCTTAAGAAACGTTGCTGAACTCAAATATTCAGACCTGATCCTCTTGGAAATGTAAGTATTGCTCCATTAGCATACAACCGAGGAACGTGGGTAAATAAATTTCACTCTGGGGAGGGATGAAGTCAGAGAGTGGAATGCTTTTTTTGTCATGCATTTTATTGACGGAGATTCATTGACAATGAATCGCCTACTTGGGTGGTAATTCAAAAAGAAAATACACAAAATAAGAAAGGGAAGTTGACAGTAACCGTGCCAAACAAATGATTGTCTCAAATGTACCAAACATTTATGGTATTCCTATTATATTCGTTTAATACATCTACATCTACATAAATACCCTGCAAGCCGCCTTACGGCGTGTGGCAGGGGGTGAAAACACCGGGTGTTCGGACTATTTATTTAACCTATTATTATCATGTACAGTTCGCGGAAAGAATGAATTCGTAAAACGACTCGTCATAGCATCTATTTCTCTTATTTTGCGCTCATTGTCGGATAAATAATACATTTGGATATTAAATGTGTTATGTTTATTTGAATAGAAGCCAAATTTTCATCCTTCTTTAATTATTGTTGATAAGATCTATCAACCAAAAATTAAAAAAGGCAGCTGATTTTGGAAATGCTAATTAACGGAATAAGGATTTTTTTGGTAAAATTAGTATATCAAATGTAGTCTATGCTATTTACATTTGAGGCACATAAGTGTATGTCAATAGTTAAATTCATAAACGAGACGTTTATTTCTTAACATATACCTACCTACATGTTTAATGTTAAATATCCACACTTAAGTATATGATTACTTTTGTGTATTTTTAAAGTCCGCTTAAGGATTAATGCCAATTATTTCCTCATGAAAGACAACAAGTTACGTGAATTGCCTGTCCAATGGCTTTCGCGGAGTCATAATACTCGCGAATTCATTTTGGATGCCTGTTGTTTTCAAATCTATATTTAATATGTGATTAAACTTGACTAGAGATATGGTAATACGTTATTTATGAGCTGATACATGTCATAGAAACGTAAATTTAGATGAATTTTATAGTAAAATATTGATACCCATTATATACAAATATTAGGAACGTGCCACTTCTTCCGACGACCATAAACTATTTGGAAGAGGGGTATTCAAACAAAAAACTGAGCATTATGAAGAGTATCCTCGCCGTAATGCCATAAAAACTTTGCATATGTGTTAAAGTGAGGCAAATTGAGTAGCCTTCCTTCCACATAACTCCTTTAAAACAGCAACTTTTACTGCTGACGGATGGGCCTTTTAAGAAGCACCTGCTTCCAAGATTCATGGCTTAAAGGCTGATGAAGTGTGGAACTGATACGCAGAGAAAAACCGCAGGGAAAAAGGCAGGAAATGAGCCACAGGTTCGCTAGTAATATCATTACGGTTATGAAATAAAATTCGGTATAATACAGGCTGTATTCATCATCTTCATAACTGAGTAAGGACTAGCCATCCTTATGATACGGAAAGCTCCACGCTTCAAAATGTAGTCGCTGTCATTCTGTATTGCTGCGCTCGTGAGACCATTCGTAGCTCGAGTAATCCGCGTTGATTATGATCCTATGTATCTATACCCTTGGATACATTCCCTCCCGCTAACGACTGCAACCCTTTTCTCCAAGTTTTATCATTCTTAAGGAGCCCATATTACCTTTGAGGAGAGAAGTAAGAGACCCGGAATATTGTTGTTTGAGAAACGGTATGAACATCAGAGAAGGTATCTGCGTAAGAAAGGAGACTAAGCCATACGGGGATCATTGATAGGAGGATTTTACTCCTAGTTATGTTGCGAGAAAGAGAGAAGGGTACAATAAAGGGAATATATGGGACATCGGGGGAGAAAGACAGAGAAGGTAAGACACCGAGATGAAAATCCCCACCGTTGCGGAATGGAATGTTATACTTAGGATTGGTGTATTTAATGGCGGGGCTTTATTGAGTCGAAGGTAAAATGGGGCGGAGTGCGATATCCATAAACGTTTGGGTTTTGCGTGTGCGATGCGTAAGCCGTGGAGAGAAGGGGATAACGTTACGTATGAAGTGGTTTAGGGACGTAATCTTCGCGGAGTTCGATGTTCGTAGACCCTACTCAAACGGCGAAAAAAAAATCGGCTGTGGAAGAGAAAGAGAGATCGCAGGAGCATGTCGTGTATTGCGTGCCAATTTCGACTTTCTGTAACCTAAATGGGGATTTAGGCTTTAAATAGATTCTCTTTTTGGTCAGGAACACAAGGGCCTGGAAGTCGCAATCCGGGACGAGCGTGCGCGGACTTTGTGTAGATAAGAGAGAGAAATTAATGTTGAGGCTTAGGGAGAGTAAATATTGAAGAAAAACCAGGCCTTGTTAAAAAAATTTAGGAGTGCTTTTGGAATAAACGGCGGAAATTCTGAATGTCCGAGTTGGGCTGTGTGATTTTAGCGAGTGGAAAGGAAAAATAATCCACGCCCTCAGGTCGCTGATAACGTTTTCGTCCCGGTGTTAATGTGCATTTAATTGTCGCTATATCTCGGTGGAAATCTTGTTCAACACTCAGAAGGATGCAAAAGTGATTTTTATCTTGTAATGACCCTCAGAGATGAATTCTGTTGGTCCGGAGGAGTGTTAATTTTAAACCTGCAGTGCAGAAATAAATTTTATATAAATTCTGGGTTTTGATGGTTGAGAAGATAGTGGGATTGTTTGCATTAACATAAAACACGAATTCTTTACAGTAGAAGTCAACTTTATTTCAAATAACTGCTATTAGAAATGCTCAAGCTATAGTATATACCTTAAAACAAGCATTTAACCGTTCTATTTTAAAACGACCGAAAAAATACAATTAGAACTTACGAGAGCTTACTATGCCATCATCAGCAAATTACGTATCTTAAATGCCAATTCATTAAGAATATTGATATAAATGTTAAAATCTAGGGTATCTTCAGACAAACATGATTAGAGTATCTATACATAGTCCAGAACATTTCTACCTCAAAATTTCATTGTACATACGAGGAGGATAATTTATAACACTTCCGTACACTAAATGTAATCAAACATACGTTTATGGTTTTTTATTTATAACATCGAACGAATAGTGCTCCTGATTCAGTGAAAAATGTTTTAGTTTCATATTCTTTTAGCCCCTTATAAGAAGAGTCCATTACAAGAATTTATAGTCTCATCCTAAAAATAACCATTCCGTATTCCATACAAGGGTTAATGAATGAGCATAAAGAAGCACCATGATGAAAAATTTCAATTCACTCGGTCTCATTCTTAAATAATGGAAGGCTACGTATAAGTTTTACACTTCAGCAGTTCTTAGGGCGAATATTCGCGTTTTATTAAGCAACTTATTATTTGGGTGACAGATGTAGAGCCCCTTACTCTAAAAGTCAAATTAGTGAATGTCTGCTCCAGAAGTCTTGCCAAGTTTCCACTTTCCTGATCAATAAATTTGTTTCTACCCCTTTATACTGCGCTTCTGATATTACATCCTGCAGATCAAAATTCTTTAAAGCCCATTTCCTTAATTTTCTTTAAAAAAATAAGTGTAATGTAAACTGTTCCGGAGAAGGTTAGCCTGTTATTGCATTAAATCAACAATCATACTACCAAAATTATTAAAAGTAAAGAAGGGCCAAAGTATTACTTACACATTCCACAGATAAATATATTCTAGATAAATTCTATGAGATGGATTCTATCGTATATCAGCATTCTACCTACACATGTACTTTACTTTGAAAGAGACTTTTTATTTGCATAATACAAAGTTCGAACTAAGTTTGTACCAATTGAACTAAGTTTATTTTGCGACGCTTTCTGTACTTCATTGTTTTAATGAATAATTTGTAAGATCGTTTCTTTACTCGACATAACTTTTACTGCTTAAATACTCATCAATGGTTTTCCGGTTGTATAAACTTTCATTCCCTTGGGAATCTCAGGAAAATCAAAATTATTAATTAATATATTTTTAACGAAGGATAAGATTTCCCTTGAGGTATGCCGAATATTGAAAGCGCTTTAATTATTAAATTAGATGGTAACTGAAGGGAAATTAATTAAATCGTTAATTCTCAATGGAAGAAGTTCCATCATTAACATATTAACATCCAGCGCGAGCAAACTTTTTCCTGCATTGGCGTTACATATAAAAATTTATTTCAGTTCATTGATCATCGCTGAAGTGGATGTGATGAATACACATCTATGACCATTCTATAGCATTTGTCGCTGGAATTTTAGTATCATCGTTTAAATACAGATTTTACATCATATAAATATGTGTGTGGGTGTATTACTTATACGATTGGTCGTGAACATAAAAAAATAGAGTTTAGGGCTTATCTAGCACAAAATAGGTAATCAGCATATAATCACTGGAAATCAACCACGATGACAATATTTCTTTATCCAGCCCAGTAGAATTCATTTCATGTCGAAAACTTTATTCCTGTTAAAAGAGTCTAGTAAAGGTTTCCATTGAAGATGTCTGTTTTGTTTATTTTAAAGTGCTCTCGTAGCTGAAAACACTAAAGGTTACAATTATCACAAACAACTAGTTCTACTTCAATCTAATCATGTAAATTACAATTCAATGCTTTTCACTATTTTTTGCTACCCTTTTATCGGTGAGCCCTCATAAAACAACCCGCATGATAAACTCTTCAAGGATATTGTTTTAGTACAAACAGTTGAATACCATCAGTTGTTTTCTAATTCCACCTCCAATACTAAGACCATTAACAAATATCACTCACAGTTCCCCTATTCAATCTTTTCCTCTCTCGTTAAATCCCAATCTCCCATTACTTCCTCGACCCCTTCCTATTCCAAACCCCTTCTTCAGTTCTATATTTGAAAAAGTTGTGCTCTTTGTTTAATGATGACGCGAAGCGTTGAAACCACGGTCGCAGAGCAAAATATATCGCGGTCCAAATACAATTTTGCATTATTCCATTCACTGCGGAAATAAATTATTAAATTTTATTTTAAAACTATGACAGCTAAAAAAATGATTAATTTTCTGCAGTGGATAGTAAGTGATGCATTTAATTCACAAATGCTCGTAAATGCGTGACAAAATAAAATTGTTACATGCGTAAAATAGATTTAATAGCCTCAGGATCAGACGGCTGTACAGTGGGTCCGTTTACATACATTTATTTTAAATGCAGGTTAATTAACCAACCTCCTTTTAGTACGTACTCGTCCACATTTGACATTTAATTAAAGCTTCTCTGAGAATGTTTTGGTCGAGATAAAACTAACGTTTGACGAATTTGTGAGAAATTCATATTTTGAAACCGCAGATAAGCCGAATTTTCTCTCTTAAAGTTATCCCGCAAACAACCGGCTCTTTCTCTTCGTGAAGACAATCATGGAAGGCTGCCAATGACTGGAGATCTAGCAGAATTCGTCGTGGTTTTCTCTCCTTTGGAATAAAAGATATATTTGATGCTATATATTGTTTAGCTAGTTGAATAATAAAGGCAAAAATGGAAGGACTAAAATACAATAAAATATCAAGAAGAACCAACGGTCTGAAAATTTATTGTCCAAGAAGAACTTTCTTTATATATCTTTCACAAGAAACTAATTATTGTAGAAACTAATCGACTTTATCAACTAATGTATAACAGAAACCTTAGGAATTCTGAATTTTAACAATCATTTGAAACATTATGGGTAGTTAAATAAGGCCTGTTTTTAGATAAAAACCTCATAGTTACATACGATGAGTTTAAAATAACGCATCATATTTTTATACGATATCTTTGATGAGAAAAATATGCATATGCAAAATCTTAGAATCTCATTGGCGAGGCCCTCAATAAATAAATTGATCCTTTGGCAATTCTTTTTGCCATTTAATTGCCTCAGGTCATTAATGTTTCGATATTTTTTGTAATCCTGTTGAAATATTTCTATATAATGTTTATTTCAGTGTACATATATTTACGAGACAAATTTTATCAGGTAAGATGAATTTATTGAAGTAATGATATTTCTAAGCACTCTCTCGTAATTATTTAAAACATCTCCTCGTCATAGTTTATAAGAAGGAAAGAAATAATTAACCAAAAGGTGAAAATGTTCACATTATCCATCGCAAAATTAAATTTATGATGATATACAGTAATTCTGTTATCAGAAAATTTTGGTGGAGTTAATGAAGATTCATTGTTAATCTTCCCTAGAAGGATTGAATCATAATATTTTAATATCTTTGAAAATTGCAAGCGTAAAAATTAATGAACCTCAATTTGTGAGTTTCTGGCTAATTAACGGCGGAATGTCTTCAATTTATTATATTTTGTAATGGATTTACTGAATTAATTTAGGTGATTAATTCCAATGTTACTGTTTTAAATATTTTTGAACTTAATGAGAGAGATCTAATTATGTATAAAGAGACTTAATTTTATTTCTTTTATTGCCCATTAAGGATTCATTTTTCCATTATTGAGACTACAGGAATTTAACATTTTTAAGGATGAAATTATAGGGATGAGAGTTCGTCTTTCATTACAAGTGATGTCTCTGGGTCAAATACAATTATTCTGTCCCTTATTAAAAAAGTTCTTTTACAATTACCGTCGGATGAGTAGAATGCGTACAAGGTATGTTAATAAACAACACAGTTCTCACAACAGCGGCGCAATTATCACTGGATGAAATGCTGCTTCTGAAGCCTCAGGTTATCGCCTTAGGCTGGTTCACAGTTCTCGCTCTTGCATATACTCCAATGGTACAGCTAAGCGAGCGCCTAGCAGTATTAACTTGCTGATTATCACAGAGCTCGATTCGATTACAATGGCAAAGTTAAAGGGCATCTCACGCGTCTTTTATCCGATCTTACCGATCAAAAGAATGCTATGAAAGCTATGACAAGAGTGAAAATGGTGTTTCTGATTGATAATTGAAATAGAAATCCATACAATTTATTCTAGTAGATGCTACATGAAACTTATGATTTTCAATAAGGGTAGCGAGGAAATTTGCTGTAATTTTAATTTTTTGGATTTATACTTTTAAGTCTGAGAAATATTCTCCCTGCAACTGTCTTTCTTCTCTACCTTGGGGACGTTAGAATCATAAAACAGCTTGTTCTGCATAATGACGATTAGAGTAAGCTAATTTTAGATCATTAGTTTGCTATCCTCAAAAACAGGCAAAATAACATTAAAATGCACAAGGAAGACAGGTAAGGGCGTTCTAGCGAAAGACGGTGCGCACCCAGGAAAAATCATAAGGAAGAATGGACTTGAAAGAAGTCTGACGGAACCGGGAATCGAACCCGTGTCTCCCAATTGCCGGTCGGGTGCTCTGTACGTTGAGCTATCCCAGCAGAACCGACACCCGACTGGCAATTGGGAGACCCTGGTTAGATTCCCGGTCCCTGCAGACTTTTTTCAAGTCCATTCTTCCTTGGGATTTAACATGAAAATGTCGAGAAATGATTTTAGATAGAGGTGAATATAGCATAAGATACGCGTAAATAATTATCATGGAAATGCATTATCTCGCACAAGATATAATACTTGGTTACATTTGCATATACGAGCACCTTTATTTATGGTTTATATTACATTTTCTATTTTACTTCTCAGAAAACATAAAACGGATTGTAAATTTCTTTTCATCTTTGCAAATACATTTTTGAAGTTGGAAGGATCTCAAATACCTTGATCATCAAGTATAATTTGTTCTTTTAGCGCATATAATTACAGTAGAATTAGCTATATTAGCTACAATGGCTACATTAGCTGCAATCCCTTCTTACACTCGCATGGATCATACATGAGTTAGAGAAGATGCATCGGTACCACTGTTTTATTCAGGGTATCTCATAAATACTCCACTCATAAATTATAACGTTGACGTCGGTGTTTCTAGTTCGTCTGTATAATGCGAAACTTTCCTCTGTCAATTTCTGGTAATTCATGCATTATTGTCACTATTGAATTCATACCCTTTACTGTTAATTGTTCGTTAATTACTATTTAAACGAATGAGAAAATACATTTAACAATAATTAAATAATACCTTGCAAATCTGAAGTTATATTCTTCTCGAATTTGAAATATATGTTTAGGATCGAAGGATCGTGATAGAAATATTTCACTTACTTTCATTGTTAGATTTGAAACATTAATGGAGCAAATGCGTCAAAGGCTGTGAATTTTCCATATCCATAAAAATCTCCGAGACAGAAGTCTTCTATTTTAGTCCTAATGATACGCATTCGATGCAGATGGCTGTCAAGAAGAGATTCTCATTACTTCTCAATGGTACTTCTCAAATACTTTCATTTTCTTTAGTCTTAGTTGTTTTCCTGTGATAATACCAAAGTAACCAAAGTGTTAATTATGCTGAATAATGGTATTAATTTGGTCACACCTTATTGATAGCTATGACGTCTCGGTGAGGAAAGCAAGGGAAAATACCTCACTCCTCATCTTGCCGAGAACACCTCATTCCCTCTCCAGAACATTTTCAGTTCATGGTTCAAAGTTCAAGCCGGTCTCTGAACTAAATACTGTACAAACAGAGAAAATACTATTATCAAATACCGCACTTCTGGGTGTACTCGTAGGGCGTTGTTACAATAGGCCCTAAAATCATGAACCCACGTAAAATTTACGATAAAAGGTTACGATAGCACGCATTTGAAGGCCGATGAGGGAATTATTATCGGAACTGAAGAAAACTTAGCAAACCATTTCCTAGAAAGTCACCTCTCTATCGAGACTCGGGATGTCAAAAACATAATCCAAAATTAAATACATGAAAGTTACGAAATAAAATCATTATAGAAGTCGATTATGATTGAGAAACGGAGATATTTTCACCACTTGATGTAAGATCAGATAAGGTACTAATAAGGTACTAATAATAAGGTATAAGATATTTTTTCTCGAAATTAAAATAAAGAATTATATCATTGAGAAAGACCGTTAAATAATTAAAATCCAGGAATGATAGTATGAAACTCAGTGTAGTACATGCATCACAGTTTTGAAAAAATACATGGTAGATTGAACTAAAATTATCTTCCTTCAAATATAGTAATTTTAGTCTTAACATCATCACTACAAAGCTGTAATTCCTTTGTATATGTTACTGCAGCAATTGTATCGTTAACAAGAAAAAGGTTAGGTGATAGAGAAGCCGGGCTAAAATCACGGAATATCTTTTTAATTCGCTCCTATATGCGATGTCTCTTCACATCAATGACGCTTCCACATGTTAGACGGGAAGGATACGAGATGTATCAATCACAGCTGTGACAATAGCGGAAGATAGGTAACGCAGGACATTCCACGAGTAATCTCGTTCGCGGAGAGGATTTCAGTTGAAAGGTAGTGATAGGTGAAGGGATTGCTTGCTATTTTCCCTCTTTGAGCAGATGGACAGCTCATGTTTTATTAGGTAAACTTGCGTCCCATTTCAATGCAGAAACGACAATTTAACAAATCTGTTTCGTGAGCTTGTCCGATCTGGTACAAATCATCCTTTGTAATGACGGAAGAGATAATTGTGGTACTAAAAGTAATTTGGTGATCGAAGGGAATGGGATTTTGTAACCACGTGCGACTGATGATTTTGTGGTGGCCACAGAGTCAAAAGAAAATCTGAATACTGAGATTTATTTATTTATCACATACAGCATAAAAAGCCAATTGAAAGTGATATTCATAACAAGTAAGCAAAAAAAAAACAACCAAAACAGCAACAATAAATAGGACAGGAAGCAGGAGAATAGCAAGAGGAAATAGGAGGCAGCAGTTACAGTGACCTGGTATGAGTTAGACCTAATTTTATAAAAGTCCCCTTAGGCAAGAAAAAAGGATCAACAGAGGGAGGAATAGAATTCAGCAATGAAGGAAGGCGAAAGAAAAGGGAACGCTTAATAAGTGAGAGTCGAGGTGTGGTATACTATACTTTTTTACATGTTTACATTTTACATGTGGAGATACTATACTTTTTTACATGTTCTGCCTTTTTCTACGATTTTCTTTGACTAAAAGTTTCAGAGCGCAGAACCGAACCGACATCTCTGTTATAGAAAAGATACAACGAAAGGCGATACGTTTCGTGAAGAATTGCTACGATAAATCAGTAAT
This sequence comes from Ladona fulva, assembly GCA_000376725.2. Lineage (NCBI taxonomy): Eukaryota > Metazoa > Arthropoda > Insecta > Odonata > Libellulidae > Ladona > Ladona fulva. Next base: position 195,779 of record KZ308342.1, on the reverse strand, counting down.
CGTTACTCAGATGCTCAAGAACGCGGGATGGGAATCATTAGGAAATAGAAGATTAACGCTAAGGATAAATTTATTAAATAAGTTCAGAGAAACCACGTTCTCGGAAGACGTCGCGGACATAATGCACCCTCTCTGCTATATAGGCCGCTCCGATACAGCGAGGTAAATAAGAGAAATAGATGCGAAAACGAACCGATTCAAGAATTTGTTTTTTTCCGCGAACGATACGCGAAAGTAATCGACTAGCTAAATATAGTCTTGGTGCATGCACCCCCTGCCACACGCTGAAAGGTGGCTAGCAGGGTATATACATAGACATAAAAATATATGCGTTTCATTGAACCGGAGCGGTAAACCAGACGGAGAAAACTGCGTTCTATGCCATGGGAAATGTTAGTCACGCCTAAATATTTACTGTACGTATGTTTCCTTAAATTTTCTACCAATCATGTGGCGTACTGATGAGTATACGACTGAAAATGAGTGTATTTTTTCATTTTTCCTTTAGGTAGAGTATCTATTAATTTTTAACTGTATGACTAGTGAGTTGAGGTACAAAAAGAATGAGAGATGATTTGGAGCAATTTTTACTATTCTATTTAAAAATAAGAGTCTTGCGAAATCGGGTTTATTTTCTTCTACCAAATAATCTCATCCCTAATTAAAAATTTAATTTAAAAACGGAAAAGTCTACTTAAAAAAATAGTATGCAATGCATGATTATATACATCCCTCGCTTACGTGTTTATTCTGACTAAAAATTTCCTTTTGTGATAAAACGCAATTACTACATATTTAAAATCTGTGTTAACTCAAAATGAAACTTAAAATGAATTACGGTAGATTTTTTTATGAAGCCACTATATCAATTTTGATTAAATAGCTCTTATTATCACATTTAAATGTAAAATAGATTTGACTGAGCTACACTATGCCCACCATTTCATGAACGGTAACATAACTAAAAGAAAACCCAAGGCATTACTACCAATCACAATGCATTTTTGTGAAACTAATTCAAGGTGCTCTGTTTTGTAATCAATAGAGCAAGGAAAGCTATGACAGCTGTATGAAGCCATTCTAAAAGTCTTTTGCCGGAAGACCTTAAAGAATCTGTGATGCAAGTTTTTGAATTCCCTTAATTTCATCGGAACTATGCCCTTTTACTACCAGATTCAGTTTTGGAGACAGTTAGAGGTCACCAAGAGCAAAAGCTGGAAAATGATGATGGTACGTAAGACACTTTGGCAAACATCCTCGAATAATTTTCGCGTTGTGGTGCGTTTCGTGAACAATTACCTTGATTCTGATCACTTACGCAGATAAAGTTTCACATCGTGAGGTAATTGATCTCTGTATTGAGTCTCGAAAAAGTAACTAATTGATCGAAAAAGAAAAATTTCAGTTACTTTTGTACTTTCTTTTATCGTCGGTTTTGTTTAGTTGGATTCGGACGCGAAATACATTCTATGCTCCCCCCTGCCATCATATAAGTTTTTTATTGAAACTTTAATGTTATTGAAACTTACAAGTTCGCTCCAATGCATTCTTTTAATCTTTCAAAACGTTGCAATTTTAAGCAGATTTAATTTTAGGACGTCGCTCTACGTTAAATTTTAACATTCATATAAAATATATAGTTACCATTTTACACCACTTACAGTTTTATTGACACCCGCAATAGATTGTTGAATTTAAGTAATAATGGTTTGATACTTTATCTCTCTACGCTATGCCTATAATATCGAATTCACTTCGCCCACCTCACCAACAACCCATGTATAAACATTTTTAAATCACGTAAATTTTTACACTATAAGAAGTTCCTTCACAAATGTATTTTACTGCATAATGTATAAGACAAGTAAACATTTTATGAAATTTATATTCAAAAGAAATATATTTTTCGTAGGGCAAGAAAATATGAAATAGTACTTCTCGGTCTATTGAACAGTTTGATTTCATTTCAACTTAAAAAGAAAATGAAAAAGTTATCGCATTTTCAGCTAAAGATATTGCATATTCGTGTATCAAATGCGTAGGTCAAATATGATCAAATTATATTACTGTGTTAAAACAAAATTAAAGTAGCATCTCTCGGTCAGAATATTAACTATAATTTAGCCGCACCTCATCCATTTATATTTAAGTTAACAGTATGTACTTGTTTTTTCCTCCTTTCGTTATATATCTCTAAATATGTATTGCTACTTGAAAAAAACCGGATCGGATGAATTAATTGCGTTGATTGCAACTCATTATTTGCCTTTCCCTTCCATGGATTTTTGTGGATTAGACTTTATTATTTTTAGAGAACTACGGCAATATTTGAGCGAAATTGGTTAATGCAGTGTCTTGTGTAATTATGCTTTTGCAGATATATTTCATTTACACGGTAATGAGGAAATGCTTCAACATCTACTAGGTCATAATATTCATTCATGCACTAATGTGTTCAACCATATAACATTCCATATCATTAGGCAGATATTTAGGAGATTCAGGTTTATGAACTGATATGGAATATCTGAAAGAAAAATTAACACTGCTGTTATTCAAGTATTATGGTTTTTATCTTACGAAACTCGAGTTAAACAATTCATTTCATGCAATGCATTTCATTTTGAATCGCATGGTTTATCAAAATAACATGGAACAGATAAAGAGTTTTCGAAATAAACGAAGCAAACACGCCACAGAAAAAACAAATGCAAAACTTAGCTTCGAATAAAAATTAAGAGAGAGCTCTTGGGTTACATTCACGTATTTTAAGACAGACAAAACATCTACACTGAAAAACTACTAAATCGCAAAATGTCGCACATAGAATTCTTTCTAATTATAGCCACAGTTTTAAGAAAATCGAAATTTTTCCTATACCTTCCCACCTGACAGACAAAAGTAGTGGTTCAGTTAAGGTTCCTATTCTACTCTCTATACATATTACACGGTTGGAAAATTTCTTATTTTATGCATTAGAAAATATTTCCCTAATAGCTTTTACAAAAATTATTAGCTCTGGCCTCTTCTGTTATAGAGCTTCATGATTTACCTCATGTATTATTTATTTATTAAATGATACTTTTATTTTTCCTCTCATTGGTTACTAAAGTTCTTAGATTTTACTGATTTTTGCATCCCATTGTAGGTGTTCTCTTGCAATTACACCAGATTTAGGAATTTTTATGTCATCATTGCATCTCCTCATAAATTTGATTAATTTTAAGGATTCCTATGTTATTATATATTTCTTCCTATAAAGCAATGACGAAATGTAAGAAGAACCAATTTCGTTTTAATATTTCTTTGGCGTGTACGCCATCTATTATAGTACATTCTTACCAGAAATTAAATTATGTAATCCTTCCTTTTAATCATATGTTATAACTTTAAAATAAAAGTCCATCCACAGAAGGGATAACCATTGGTGTATGATGAAATTTTCTTTTCAGATTTGAAAATAATTGCAGTCCTTGATTAAAAATGATTGAAATATTAAAATAAAATCTATGAAAAATTTCATATTATGAAAATTCCGAAGTAAGATTAAATTTATAAAAACGAATTTGAGTCATTACATTTTAAGCTATGTTCAGTAATATTTTTTTTCTTTTAGCGAATTATTTTAGCTGTTTATTTTTATCTAGAGATAGTTTCAAAAATGTATTATTATCTCTACTTCGGGAAAATGGCTTTAATTAACATTTTTCCTAGAATTCAATAAGTTGACCAAAATGATTGCCATTTTTTAGCATCACTCATACCTCAGAATTTTTCATGTCATCGCTAAATATAAGAATGAAAATGAGACTAAAGTTAATAAAAGATAGATTTTCCCCTATATTTGTAAAAAAAGTACATACTTAAATTATTGAAATTGTCAATATATATCAGTGAGAAGAGCGGGGAGCTCAGATGTTCACACTTAAATAGCGTCTGCAATTTGATTCCTTAAATCAAAATTGATTCCTTTGAAATTGGAAAGATTTGTGACGGAAATAATGAGAACAGATGAAGAGGCACTGAATAAAAATGCACGAAACAAGCAAGGGTTGATTACCGAGAGGTGAAAGGTGTTATGCTGGAAGAAATAAGGGCCTGGGGACAACATGCCCTTTAAGCTCCTCATCCCTCGACCTTCTCCGCTCGTCACAGAAACCCTAAGGACGCCATCTCCTCGCAAATATTGACTCTCACACTTGGGCCACGCAATAGCAGAGTGCCCGTCTTCATCCTCGTCGTCCAACAAGGGAAACTTCGTATAACACACTTAGCTGTTTCTCTCCCATCTCAGCTTCCTTTTTAATCATTCTCCTTGTCTTTATATGCAGTTGCATCCGCTTAGTTTCAACCAACGGAGTAAGACCTTAATGATTAAACAGAACGCATTATATTTTTTCCGTCAATCTACGGATCGTGCGACCGAGAATGTTAATATAAGATAACCTCGCCAATTTCGATGAAGTAAAAAATTTTAAATTTTTCGCGACGCAGCGGAGTATGCAAATTTATGCTGAAAATATTTCGCGCTGAGCGAAGTCATGAAATTTCATGAGGGTTTCCCGGGACGCTTAACATTAATTTCTCCTGTTTCCCTTTTCTTGCGAAGGGTCTTCTGGAAATATGTAGGCGGTTTTTGACAAATAGTGAATTTTTAAGAACCATGTCCTCTTTCAGTTTTTATTACATGAAAGTTAAAGTGGGATTTAAAAGTGGTCTATAATTCTTGTGCTCTATATGACAATTATCATTTAGCTCTAAATTCGAATAAATGTATTTCTCTTATTCTGAAATCCATTTTGTTCGAAAATCATTGCGCAGAATTCATGTTTCGCAATTCTTTGTCATGTCATTGTAGACTTGTTTATAACAGTGATTGATAAAAGCTCTTGGTCTTCTGGGGCTTATGGAATGTTTATAGGGGTGGTACGAATAATACCAAAATTTGAGACCGAAAAACTTCTGAGCTACGAGACATAAGATCCTAAAATAGCATATTCCTAAAATAACATTTTCATAAAGTAAATTCATTTTTACTGTAGTATGTACAAATACTTCGTTACAATTATCATATATATCGTATATATATCATCATCATCAGCCATTTTCAATCCGACGTCGGATGTAGGCCTCCCGAAGCGCTTTCCAATTATCTCTATTCTGAGCTTCTCGTTGCCATGTTACCCCTAAATACTGAATGATGTCTCTATTCCATCGGTCCTTTGGTCTTCTTCTTGGTCTCTTCACATATCTTGGTATCCAATTCAGAACTGCTGATGTCCATCGGATGTCGTTTCTCCTTGCAACATGTCCTGCCCACATTCATTTCAGTGATCTTACCTTATCTATGATGTCTGTCACTCCTGTTATCTTCCTAACCCATGTGTTGCGTTTCATGTCTCTTCTTGTGATTCCAAGCATACATCGTTCCATACTTCTTTGTGTAGTCTTAAGTCGCTGGGTTATTGCAGCGTTTAACACCCATGTTTCACTTCCATATGTCAAAACTGGTAGAATGCATTGGTTGAAGACCTTTCTCTTCAGGACCGTTGGCATTTTTGACTTCAGAATATGGGCGTTTCTTCCGAAGGCACTCCAACCTAGTTTCATTCTTCGATTCACTTCATTAATCCTGTTTTTCTCTCCTGTCGTAACCAGTTGCTCCAAGTAAGTGTATTCTGAACAATATATATATAATGTACACACCCTTATAATTACTAAAAGGGCTCCCGATAGCTAAGTGGCCAACGCGTTCCACTTCAGTGAAGGCGGTCTCGGGTTCGATTCCCTGTGGGGGCCTATGTGCGAAATTACCTAAGTTGTCGAGGCACTTTTAACAATACTACTACTAATAATTACTAAAATTGAATAAAGTTAGTAGCGCCCCTAGACGTTCATCAAGCTCAACAGATAGTCACTAGAAAGAAATCGTTTAGACACGTGGGTTTATACTTTGAGGCTTAGATAGCTTATTTTGATACGCTACATGAGCATCAAAATAAATCTCTTATAATTTATTGTTTCTCCTACATATAAAAAGATAGTGAGGCGGCTTTAGGTAAAAGTGGATCGAATACCCAGAGATATTGGGACGCTCCCAGGTGGACCATTCCAGCAATTAATTCAAACGTATAAAACATAAAGAGCCTTCCTTTACTAATAATAGAACCTCCTGTTGCTACGTTCGCAAATAAATAGTTGAAATCGCCCAAGGAAACGATATGGAAACCTTTCGATAACAATATATATATGTATAGAGAGAGGGTAATAAATAACAAGAAAAGATCGAAATGTAGAAATGAGTAACGCTAAATTCGGTATTTCTTCACGCCCACCCGTTTCCAGAAGGGCTTTGAATTCCCTCGAAGGCATCCCTTAAGTCTCCGCCCAAGCAATTATTTCTACTGCCGCCGAAGAGTGAAAAAGAAATGGAAGATTTGGCTGGCGCCGGAATTCTATTCCATACAAGTCTCGGGATGGGAATTTTCCAGGTTTGCTCCTTGTGGCATGGGGCTCCTTATAAACTCTCTCAGATCCTCTTTAAATATCCCTCCCTCTCTCTTAATCTCTTTCTCTCTCCCCTCCCTCTACTGCATCCCGCAACCATAATTTCCTCTGCGCCGCAGCTGCCATGTGCTCTAACTCAAATTCCACCGGAATGCCTTAAACCTGACCCCTCTTCCATCGCCATCTCGTCTGAGCCATGCCGGTTTCGCTTTCACAAAATATTCTACCGAAAGGAATATTTCTGATGAAAAGATCCACTGGAAAGTGAAATGTCGATAATATTTCTATCCTTCATATGAAGCTATAAATACTTACAATGAATTTTTATCATCCTCTTTCATTTCCAATACACGAATCAAACCTCTCTATGAAGAGGTACATCCTGAGAAATCGTCGTTTGATACTTCCTTGTCAAAATGGTGCACGCAATTACAAAATAAGTTAGCCACGAATGAGGGAAGATATGGAGTTTATTCATGACTCTGATGAAATATGGACTGATTTAAAGGGGGTTTTCGCTTGGCTGTAATTACATGAGAGACAGAAAAGTTTTCCAAAGGGGAATCCTGAAAAATATGATATGAAACTGAAAAATATTTTTTAAACGCTATAAATTCTATACGATCAATGTGCTTTAGTCGGATATTGTGTATAACTAGGACAACATTTTAAAATAAAATCACATGTCCTCCGTATCTTCTACCAAGATTGTGGAGGTACAACGTGTTTCGGCGAGAGAACGGCCATCACGAAGCCGTTTATTCTTTCTCTATATTTATTTCGAATGAAACTTGAAGGCTTCGCATCCTATATTAAAGCTTATGGATGGAAAAAGTCGAAAAACATATAATTTACTTACGCTGCATTATGCATAATTATGTCAAGAATTTTTTCTGTTAGTAGTAGAATTGTTAACAGAGCTTCGACTAATGTTGCACATGTGGAATGCAACTAGGAATCAAACCCGGAACTGCTTTTATCAAGGACGAACGCGCATCTCTTAAGGGCTCGGCAAAAATATGCATCAATGTTGCAACTGGCGCTATTCGTAGATTCAACCATTTTTAGGGAAGAATTTTTGAGTACGTGTTCAATCACTCCGAAGCTATATTTGCAGCTTATAATATATTCAATAGACAAAGATGAAAATAAATTCGTAATTCCATCCTTCAAAAACTTTATTTTTTACATTACTTTTAACGTTATTGATTGACAACGATGAAATACACGCATAAAATGAATGCCTTTATGAATAACAACAATGAATAATTATAGTTCTTAATTACATGCATTATTTTTCGATGACAAATGAGCAACCCACGAGTGTCCTTATGTCTTTTTATGTCACATAATGGATAATTAATTGCAGTATAATTAATTGAATGACTATTTGCACTTATTATTTTGGATACACCGTTGCTCCCGGTCATAAAACAGCTTTTACTAGGCCGTAATGGAACTTTTAACTATAACAGTTACTCTAGCTCAATATAATCAGTCTGTGAATGCTTTCCAATTGATAAAGATCTTCGTCACCGAACGCAATTGTTCTATCGTCTATATCATTAATATTCGATAAATCACCCGAATGATGCAAAAACTCACTGTCAATTAACGTTTTTCTGGTGGATGCGCAATCGCCCTGACATTTATTCATCAAATTAAGTAAACAGATATCTGCTTTATTTGATCATCGTTAGTATTTTATTCATATTTCACTAGTAATTTACGTTTAATATTAAAATTGCTGCATATTTTGTCATGTTTATTAATTTAAATTTCTGCAGTTAAGATCAATTTTTCCTCTTCTCAGTCAAAAATATAACTTCAATGAATAGCTTTGTTAAGTTTGAGTGGCTTGTCTATGTAAGAAAAGAACCCGCATTTTTTCCCTCCAAACATGGAAGCAGAAATATTACATACATTAATTTATAAGGAGTAAAATGAACATCTCTCTGAAAGTGTTATGCAGCAACCTTTTCCTATCTATTTTGTCATGATTTTAGAAAAGGAGAGTAATCCCTAACGGCATAAGGAAATGTTCTGGCAAGATAGCTAGGTTGTAAGAGCTTTCTTTCTCTTGTTGTTTCTAGGTTGTAAAAACTTTCGCCTGAAAAGCGGAAAACCCGAGTTCGAGTCCCGGTTCAGTCATTGTCATGCGCGTTCATCCTCGGAATATTTTTAGAATTATTGTCTTTTCATCCTAAAAAATTGTGTCAAATTTATTCGTATCGATTTCACAATTTTGTCTTATGTATTAATGAATGTTTACTGAGAAACTCATCATGATAAACGCATTTCAACTTCGAAAGAAATTATTTATAAATAATTTAAATCAAATAATTGAAGTAGTTTTTATATTACCTTTAAATGTTTAACAAATACAGTGTGATAATAATACCGAATAATGAACTGACTTAAATCCCATACAATTGAACCTCGATATTCCGAGCTTCTTATTCTCATAACCATGTATTCAAATAACGGGGCCCTAAAAAATGTAACACGTTAAGAAAGGGGCCCATAGCCAGAGTATAAACCCTTTTCAGATTGCATGTATGTGGTAATATTCACTCGAGCGAGAGTGTCATCTTTGCCTTCGTTGAAAAGAGCTTCTCTAGCACTACGCTTGGTAATCAACGAATGGAATAGCCAAACCTTTCTTATTTTCGATTATCCATAATTTTTACTATTCTGATGCAGTTACTTTGGCTTTGATGACGGTTCTTCTTCACTTACACTCGCAGCAAAAATAGGCGTAGTTCCTGGTCATCACCTGCGAAAACGTTTTATTCTAATCATCGGTGGCCTTTTTTCCAATGGAATCCCAAAATTATCACTCAACCCAAAGGGATGGGAACCTCAATTTCATTACGTTCACCTTTGAGAACACATCTTCAAAAGTTGGGGCCTAATCACTCGAACGAAGAAAAAAGGTGGAATAAGAAAGGGTTGGGAACGATGGGAAGTTCGGGACAACTAATAGGGAGCTACGTATGCAGGGCATAGTAGAATAAAGTCTCGAGTTCGTCGGTCGGGAGAAAATCGAATGCGAGAACGTAAAGGAGCGTAGAGAGGCGGAGAAACAGAAAGAGAGAAAGCGACATCCGTGGCGAGCCTCCTTTTCCTTCAAAACCTCACGGAATCCCACTTTCTGCATTTTTATTGCAGTCTCCAGCCATTCTTCGAAAATAAAAAAGAGCGTGGGTGGAGGATTTGGAAGCGAAGAGAAAGTTTGACTGAGAATTTTTGCTCTTCCTCATCCTCTTTCCCTTCGCTCCTTAGTCATTCCGCGGAAGTCGAACCAATTACCTCATTTGAATATCCTCTCCTTTTCGTCCTGGAAAAAAGTCCCGCTTCCATTAAGGTGATCGTAAAAGTTACGAGGGAGGGATCGTATAAAAAATAAAAATTACGAGCTCCCTTTCCTCATCCCCTCTTTTCCTCTTTTTCCCTTTGGTGAGAAAGGGAGGACGATCAACCACCTTAGTCGCTTTTAACATGCAATTATTCACAGCCCAAAGTCGCTCCTTCGATTTTGATTTTTATTTGTCGCCACACAGCCAGGGATGACGGAATACTTCTCCAGAGAGGGGGAGAATTCCTCCCGAGATTAGGGAATATAAATTCCTTAGTTATCAAGTCTGTTTTTCATTGCGGACGAGTTGACAGTCATAGCCAATAAAATAACTAGGCGTGTTCTTAATTTCAAGGAAAGAAGTGAATGGGATTTCTCTGGTCGCAGAAAACGTATTTACTAAAAGGGATGAAAATAAGAAGAATCAGGGAAACGCCTCAATTAGAAAGAGTATCATACAAAGATAATGACGGTAGTGATAAATACTGTGATTTTTTAAGTAAATGTTTGTATTCAAAATGTACCGTAACTTTCCGATAGATTGACTGCAGCTTAAAATTAATGGTAAGAGAATAATCTTAATTGAATCAATTATATTTCAAGATTTTCAAAATAGACCATGAAAATCATCATATAATAGTGTAAAATGAAAATGATCCTATATTTAGTAGTAAATTTAATTTCATTAGACTTAAATTGATCATTTTAAGTCGGAAGCAAGGCTAAAAATTTTACGGCCCTACAGCTTCACGCATACATTGGAAGTATTTAATGAATATTTGTATCAATATACCATAATCTAAGTACGAAATCAGAAAAAGGTAAATCATTTAGAAAATGAATGGTTTGAGAAAGATAATATTACATCAAATGTAGAAATATAGTTGTTTTGTAAAATTCCATCTTCCAGGTAGTAATCGGTAGGTATCGATAGATATTTCACTTTAATGTATGCCAAAAGCATGAATGCGTGCTACCTTATCTATATCAAAGTAGTTTATTATGATCGCGTTTTAAATTAAACGATAACGATTTCATAATGAATGAGAGGTTAATTAGGAATCAACAAAAAAATTTCCACCTGAATATGCACTTCAGGTAAATTAAAAGCGTACCTTTAGTACAACTAAACGATACGTTAATGAAAAGGTATTATAAAATTGTATTATACTCCGAATATTTTGCAAGCGAGATAACAGCAAAATTTTAGGAATGTGGTTTAACGTCACAGCTTGCGGCTTTATTATTTATCTAACCTCCGAAAGAGAGCGTATTCAAATTTTTACGACGATAATGGCATAAAACACGCCCAAACTACCATCGCATAATATAATAAACTCGGAGTAACAGTGACCCATTCACCGTGTTCCCTTAATTGACTTTGCAAATGGGTGTTGTAAATATCCAACTTCTGATTATGACCGCGTGAAACGGATAGGCAATATTACCATTCATTGATCGAAGAGTTTAGAGCCTGATCTCTTCGTCCACCATGACTAGTCCTCCCAGTAATAACACCATCACCACTCATTAAATATATACCCATTTTCCCTCTCCGGTTGACGACGTCGTTCTGATGCCGCAAAACATAAAACGGAACTCCAGTAGCGAGTAATTATTTGGTCGACTTATCTCTTCCTAGCACGGATCGGCGCGCTTGCTTTCTGGATAAATATGTCAATTAAACACTCCCTTTCCGAAAAACTTTTCGTTTTCTGCGAGAGTGCTAAAGCGAATATTCAGAAAAAGAAAAATAAATCCGCCAAGAATTGGGTCGTTAAAAATTTTGCAGCTTTTCGTAAGGCCTCAAGCTCCACGATTTCTCTTTTTCTGTTTCTATTAGCGCCGCAACTGAGCGAGGGAGTTATTTAGATTTGTATATTTGGTTACGTAGGAAATTGTAGAGAGCAATGTTTGAGCTTGAGTTTTCCTGATTTCATTACAGCCTTTACTGCTATTTAGTTTTACGTAATACTTTTAATTTAAACAAGATGAAATCGTTTCGGATTTGGGTGATACGCTCTTCCATTGCTTTGTGGAAGGCCATCCTAGTATACATAACTTAAGCATGATTTGGACCAAACCTTAGTCAAAAGTGATGGATTTTGGTTATTTTTCGGTAGAATTAGCTCGCAAGATACAATTGTAGGAGCTATTCCTTGATATACTATTATTATTAATAGATCAATCTTATGATAGTTCTCTAGACGACATATGATTATTTTTGTTTTTGAGCAACAATGAATGAAGATGGAAATTGAACGCAGGACCGTAAGTAAATTAGGAGTTTAAAACTTAGTCAGTCAGTAATCTATAGCTTTTCGTTGTTTCCAGAACTGGTCTCAACGCAGATACAGACTATCGAAACATCTTTAGATGCCGTTTAAACCTCTAAAACTGAATTACATCGTTTGAGATCATTAATATCTTTGATTTATGGAATATTTAGGGAAAAAAACACGTTTTCTAACTACCATGGTAGCACGACTGTTGTTAAAAATTTCTGGCGATGATAAAACTTATCTGGGAGTCATTGGATGTTTACGATAGACTTCTTGAAAGCTTTCCTTTTAGTGGATGAAAGACATCACAAAAGGAGAGAATAACTTTGGAACATTTTCAATACTTTCTATAACAAGAGTGATTATTCAAACGCTCTCAGAGAAATTTTAATCTGTCATCAGCCATGTACGGGTCTCCTCAATCGACCGCCCTCGAGTGCCCTCTCTTCGATAACCGGCAAATATTCCTCTTAAAGAGAGCGAAGGATGGAATAAATTCATGGTGAATTACAAAAGTTCGACACTTACCGTTAAGAATGTGAATGGCGACCGTTGCTGAGGACAATCCCCCAACTGAACATGTGTAATTGCCTCCATCGCCTTTCCTCGCCGCTGCCAAAGTCAAGGTCACTGCAACATTTCTCCCGTCTGCGCTCACGTTCACCCTAATGGGAGAAAGGGACATTAACGCGCTATTAACTTCCATAGAAAACCCATTTGACTAAAAAACTTTCCTTTAACTTGACTTTCGCCCAAGATCGCTCGCGTCTTTTTTCGGCGCGCGTTGACTCGTGAGTTATTTTCTTTAGCAAACGATAACTCTGAGTTAATTTGATTAACACTAGAGCTATTAAAATCAGAACCGGGAATTGAGGTAACCGCTTTAGGGCGTGGCAATCAATACTTAAATCTCATATAAGTCGTATTAGCGTAGTAGTAGTGGTATAAGAGCGCCTAAACATAGTACAAAAGCAGGATTGCTATGACAAATGGCCATTACAAGACGAAAAAAGTTTGTTTGAGAATTTTTTAAGGACTCATCAATCAAATAATAAATCTACTGTAGTCAATCGATAGAAAACTCCATTAAAAGAGGTAAAACTTTTACAAATTGGTTTTCTGAAGAAATTTATCAAAAACTGCTATTTTTAAAAACCGGGACGTAAATGTTCTTCTTTTAAAGTGCGGATACGACCTATCGACTCTTATAAACTGTTTTATTTTCAATGGAAATGCTGATAAATCTCAAGGAAAGCTCATACATATCTGCAAATATTCCATGATAAACCTCATGCAATATTTACAGAAACTTGCTTACCAATCATGACCCTGTATGGTATCAAATACCAAACACTGTAATAGTGAGTTGAAGTTTGAAATATTTAAATGCATAATAGTTTAAAGTGTAAGAACTGAAGTACTAAAAATAAGATATTTGATAGATGAATTATTATGGCCGCCCAAAAGTGGTCTTTATGAACTGCTCCAAAGATTATTCCAATAAAGGAAAGGAATGTCGCACGTAGAGGTGTGTGCCTTAAAACCCAAGGATAAACTGGTGTAAAATAGCGACATGACTGGAACACGAACCCAGTTCTCACTTCTTGAGAACTGATTTCTAACCAATAATTTCTAATACTGTAAGGGAATGCATGCCCTTATAGTGCAAGAGACGTGGTGTGGTAGTTTATTGGTTAGAATACCTGCCGGGAAAGTGAGACGTTAGTTTGAGTCCCAGTAATGTCGCTATTTTTACAGCTGTTTATCCTTGAATAATCTAATAATTGAAGGTCGTTGTACATCAACTCAGATTGACAGCTGATGAATTTAGAATTTATGATTTGGATCCTGAGATAATCACACCAAAGAGCCTATAGCAACTCCAATGTTGATGACATATACATTCTGAGCTCTAATTTAATTGGGATGTCCGATTTTAAAAATAAACTGTTCTTTAAGTTTAACAATTTAGCTACTCATCCTAATCTTGTGATATAAATTCCGTTCATAAGCTTCAAAACAAGGAAATTTAATGAAAATAATAAAATGTAAATAATCAAAACTGGCTCTGTGTAAAGATTTTCCGTCCACTCTGTAAGCATTTTATCAAACAGGAATTGTTTGTGATGCAAAATTTTATCCACCCCTCCAAAAGCGTTCCATAGAACACTAGTATTTAAGATGTGCAGTTTAACAATAATTTAACCACGACTAAATTTTTTTCAGGAGGATTTAATGTTTTTAAGAATATTTTCCCCCAGTTAATTTAACGCAATAAGCCCTGTGGTACGCTTGGCGGAGTAAATGCAAGTGAAAATAACGCGTCGTGTTTGGTCGCTCACCTGACTCCTCTCCCAGTGGAATTGTGCGATATTGCCGAGTCACCGTGTCTCCAGAGCACTCTTCCAGCGACGCCTTTCTGGGAAGATGGAGGAGTGATTGGAGTCGTCGTGGCCCCCTTGTGGTCTCCCTCCATCGCCTCTGCCGCACCATCGCCTTCTTCCAGCTGAGAGGCCAAGCAGGTGAGCTCAACCTCGCTTCCAGCCTTGTAATATCTTTCTAACACTTCGTGTTGGTTCTCGTCTACGATTTTTAGCACAGGTGCTGCCGCAGGAGAGAAAAAAACAGGAATGAGAAAATCCTTATCCCGGAAAATCGGGATATATTAAACTACGAGATTTAATGGGGTGATTTAAAACGTTCAAACTCAGTTTGTGAAATAATATTATTTGGATGCCATATTTCGATCAAACATTTCTGTAAAATATTTGCCTTGTAGATACCGACCTGATCATATTTATCCTTTCTCCAGCTGAACAATACTGATACCGATAGGACGTTCAAACCTCATTAAAAAATTAACTGCTTGACTCACACATTATAAAAAGTGCGTGGCAATATGTAAGAATGTAGTAGTGCCGAAGTTTTTAATATTATTTTAGAGATTTCGGGTGTAAATTGCCAAAACAACAGAGTTCAATGAATTAGAAATATGGTTCCCACAACCGCAATCCCTTAAAATTTCAGCCAAGATTTTGATAAAAATAATAGTTACTGCCTTTTGCTAGATTAAAAGATGAATCCAAGAGCAGCTTTTGTTGAATTTATAAAATGAAAATTCCGCCTTTTCGGCAACACCCATGCGCTGACGACGTCGCTTATCAGACACACCAACAAATAATCGCCTATTTAAATGCAAATTCCACCTGAATTTAAGAGTCGCCAGATAAAACTCGCTCTTAACTTTCTACGACACTGTTTGCGCAATCAGACCGAGAAAGATCCGGGTTCCACCGCAAAAAAACTTATCTCCGCAGAAAAAAAGGTAAAAAAGTCGCGACTAAGATAACTTGTACGAACTTTTGGGATTTATTGAAACTCATGACCTTCGCGAAGGCCGATAGCGTCGATTTCACAGAGAGAAAGAAAAAAGAATGGCGCAAAAATAATCTCCATGGGGCTTCCATAGGAAAGAACTATTGCAAGAAAATTCGACGCCTTCAAGAGCCATAAAAATTTACCGCCACAAACACTCGGCGAGAGATATTGTCGGAAGGTTGAAACTTAAGCCCAATTTACCCCTGAATCGAAAACGGCGGGGCCGTAAATATGGGCCGGAGCTTCCTCAAAATGATTTTCTCTGTGGACAACGCCGGAGCGCGCCAGGAAAACAATTTAGTACGCACAATAAAGCATAAAAATGTCTCCGGGAATGGGGAGACGTTATGCGATACCGTGTATTTATTTTTCCCCTGGGCGGCCTCTTTCCAGCCGATCTTGCCAGAAAGGGCGTCCTGGTAAAAGCCTGGGAATGTCGGAGCAATAGCGTGTGTTGGGACCAACGACGGCTGTTACTGACCTCACCACTCGTCAACGGATGCAGTTCGAAATGAAATAACGGCCAAAAACGTCCAAAATGCTCCCAAGGACGGGATCTCAAATGCCACCGTCGCAGAGAATGAATTCAGCGTCTGCATGGCCATAATTAATGCGCCACGTGTTTTCAGGAGTCGCTAAACCAAATATATTATAGGATAAAAATTCCGGGTCTTTTAAGGGTCTGATGGTGAGTGTTTGATTTCTCTCCCCTTTTTCCTGACCTCGGAAGGAAGTGTTGGAGTTATGTACCGAAGGGCGGGAGGACAGGAGTGCGGGTTCGTTAATCAGACCGTTTTGAAATATGCATGCACATGGCGCTCGGACGAGAATCGAATGGCGGGTACTATATAGAGTGGCCATTCGAAGCGAAAGGTTTGAGTCTAGTTCAAGCAGCGAAGTATAAATACGTGTGATGGATGTGCAATGTCGGTCGGAATTAGGTCGAATGAGTGCTGCTCGGTTATGCTTGGGAATTATGCGGTGATTCTTTGTGTCGAATAAATTTAGTCATGCTTAATATGCGCTGGAAATCTAAATGTACGACCGAGTGGTTGATTATTCTCGGTCGCTTCACCTGAAAAGATATGAAATGCACGTCCTGAAAACTTTATTCCCGAGAATATTTTTTAACGTTGGGTATTATTACGAAATTCTGCAGTACCAATGATTGCTTAGCTGGAGATCGTAGTATATACATTGAGGAGGATTGTTAATACTCTAGGTTTTGTCTATTTCGTTGTACTCTGGTTTTCGTGTAGCATTTTATGCATTAAAAAGTCTAGAAGTTAAAGCTAAATTTTAAAGATTTACTCTCTAGATAAGGGAGTGTCCATCCGCCAACTTTTGTTAACCTTGATTCGCCTCCGTGCAAGTAAATGTTTCGCATATGAAATAGGACTATTGCGAATAAAGAATGTTTCTTATAAATTAATTGTATTTTTTTGTAATTCCTTTGTTTAAACTTATCCTTGGGTATCCTTTTTTTTATACCCTCGCTTTACTTTGCACCCACCCATAAATCTCGCGCTATTTTTTCGGCGCAAGCACATTACTTAGCTCGTTTATTTACAACTCTTTTACATACTCTCCTATCCTCGCTTGCATATTTCATTTCAAACACATTCATACATCTTCTCAGATATCCTCTCCACTTTTTTAAAACAACGTATGTCTTTTCTTTTCGTAATCCCTTTCGCCACATTCAGCCAGCTTTTCCTCGGTACCTCAATCCCTCTAGAATCATTCACAATTTCTTCATACACCATCTTAGTTTTTCTAATTTCATTTCCCCTTAACAAATGACATATTTACCCACGGATACACCAGAAAGGGCTAAAATAAATTAAATATCATCAAAGAGGATCTATTCTTATATAAATATGTTGAGACCGAGTAATTTACAAGATTGCCTTTATCGTGTAAGCTTCTGGTCACTCCGAAAAAATTGGCAAATCGTTACATTTTGATGCGATTTCAGACTTAACGAGCGGTTGTCAATGTGTCTTAAATTTTTAATTACATTTGTTCATAATCAGATATATTTTAGTTTTTTCAATTTAGAGCGGTTGCCCCAATCATTCTACAGTAAGCCCTTCATGTTCCGCATAATATCTAAACTTAACACATGCTTGTATGTAATTATACTCTATAAAATAACTATCTACATAATAAATATATTATTTTTATCTAGACACATGCTTGTTGCATGCTAGTATAGAAACATCGAGATTATGGTTCCGAATTATGGTTAAAGTATGGCTGTTTGTGTTGTTTATAGGATAATTTACTTCATAATGTGTTAATGTAAGAAAACTATCGACTCTGATTATACTGCCCCCTTTCTCATCTACTACAACCCAGGCCAAAACTTCTAATCATATGGGTTAGCGTTCCTCAAAGTTGAATTTGTTTAGTGAATGAGCTGTGGAGGAAATAATTCTGGAAAAGCCGAGCTGGAGGAAAAGGCAACGTTATTAATTGTGCCCGGAACCCGAATGTTTCGGAGAAAAAGTAAAATCATCCGGTATTTTAAACAATTGCCCCGAGAATATCCTCGCCACTACGTCGGAACTTCGAGTTATCTGGCTTTAACTCCCTCCCTTATAACCCCCGAGGTTAAATCAACGAATCGTTCCGCTCGGCGCGCTCAGAAATAGAGGTCAACAGCTTCCTCTCTCGTTCCCTTTTGCCTTCCCTCGAATCCCGTCTACCTAAAGTGGCCAAATTTGTCCACGGGATTCCCTCCTAATCCCTCGCAGGGTTGATAGAATTACCACCGGGAGACGACGCAGCTCCGTGCAATCCTACGGCCACTGCCTACTCCTAGAATGCGGTGTGCGAGGCGGAATGCTGAAGATCGTGGATTAGGCGAAGCAGGTGCGCCTCTCACTGCCGCCTCCTTCACAGCACCCTCCTGCTATCTCCGTCCTCATCTACCCACTTTACATCCAAAGCCAACAACTCCCTGATGCTTACATAACATTAACCGCCGAAACGCTTTCGCGGAATTCAGCGCGGGATTAAGCAACCGTATCCTAATTATCGGACGAAAGCCTGTCACTCTTCGTATCTCTACCGTATTCTTTCGAGCATTTGAGTTAAGGGGCGAGAAAATGGCAATCTTCGTTCTGATTTCCGAGTCATCTGTAAAGTTTGAATTCGTCAGGGGAGGTGCTACGTCACACCTCCATACAATTTTTAGCACACATTCACTTCTCAGAATATGACGAAGTATTTTGGAAATCCGTAGCGGACAAAAGAAAATTTTCAATTTTACTTTTTATCCACAGGTTTATTTTTCCGAATACTTACGACTTGGAACACCTAATGATGACGATCGCACGTAGGATTCTGTTATGTATATTTGAGAAATAAACCTGTGAAAATGTATATAACATTTACAGCTTGCTATTGCTTTTCCACTGAAAACTTCATCCATTTTGACTAGGTGTAATATGAATATTTGTAGTTAATAAGGAAAGTGAAGTCGATTAAATAAAAAAATACATTGCTTGCTTTGCATAAGAGTGAAATATCCATCACATGATAAATTTAAGAAACTTAAGAGGGAAAATATGAGAACAATTATGCGATGGGTGCTCGGGCGTATGAGTAGTGAGAGGATATAAATTAATTGTTTTATTTACTCTTATTAAGAATTCGTTACTTGAAATTACAGGCAATTTTCAGAGGCTATATTAGTGAAATTCTTTACATGAAGCATCACCTTTAAATATTTCTTGTATCATTAAACGATCGCTTCTGAGAGTATTTATTTAGGATGAGAAGTGTGATCTATAAGATAAAAGTATCGCCCTCTTCAGTAAATCCGGAGTGAGCATGGGATATACCTTTCGTGATATTTTTGGTACCATCACTTTAAGGGAGTGATAATCGAATGGACTCAGCCTTTTTAGGAATTCAATTTCTTTAATGTTCTGAAGCAATCTGAACTTACAGGTTTTGCCGTGGGCAAGAAGGAGCAATGATGCTGGAGGATATGTCTTGTAGCAGGCATTTGTAATTGCTTCTGATTACGCTTAAGTACGCTTTGATACCTGTGATTATATCTGTATCATTCTCCCACTGTAAAACAAGAATAATTAAACTGAAATACCCTCACTAGGGTATGGAACGATAAAGAATTTTCAAGTAATACACAGAGATGAGATCGTTTGGTAGCTCTATTCGTTCTCTTGAAACAGATTTGCAAGTACGGCTGTGATTTGCGTAACGGCCGACTAGATTAGGATCCCATTTACCACTCAGAACGAATGAAAATTCCAGTTGTCCAACGAAATTGAACCTTTTAGCCGTGATGTCTATATATTACTTCAGAAAGGATATATTTTTCCCTAAAATAGCCTTGCATGTCCTCAATGTAACATCTTTGAAAAAGCATAGCAATTAAAAGAGTCGAAGGAAAGAATCCATAAGAGCTGAGAGGAAAATTTTGCGTGTTGAATAAAAATGCAGTTTATGGGTAAAGAGATATTCAATTCACTAATTCGGAGAGAAAAATCACGTATCGATTTCCGCTTCATCCAGTCTGTCCTCAGTTGAACTACAAAGGATACTATCACGAAGGAAACAGTGGTATTCCACATAAATTTATGAATATTAATACATAATTCTAATTACAGCTTCGGCTGGTAAAACAAGATAAGCATGAATGGCCGACTCAGAATAACGTAGCGTAAAGAGGATCGCTTTAATTATGGAAATTTACACCACTAGTCATTCGGCGTATCTTTCTGAAACCGAGCTAAAATCAAATTTAAGCCATAAGGGAATTAAAAGTTGCTGCAACGGAATGTTAAATAGAATAGCTAGAGTACTCAATTTGATTGTACTGAAACTTCCCCTTTAAATTTACTCTGAGGATACCCCAAAAGAGCGCGACAAACTAGATATTTTAGTATTCTAGGCCAAAGGAAGAAAATGTTAGAAATGAATTCCATTTTGGGGAATTCATCCCTTTTTGAAGGATTCATTTTATCCTACACTTAAAATGCATTGAATCAATCTAACAATAACTCTTTTCTTAGAAAAAATAGTCTTAGTTGGAAATATATATTTACTTTAGCAGACTCTAGTTACAATCAGAGGGCAAATGAGATAAGCTCTGCAAACTATTAATTCATCATCACAATCTATTTATCGTTGAATGGATGAAACTAATAATGATGAAAGTTTACTCAAGTTTAATTATTTCCTTGAAACATCTTAGGAGTATTTGGCTGAATGCGCTTCATGAAAAATTAATCATCAAATCAAAAATAGGAATTTAAGTTTGTAACGTGTTGAGTTAAACAACTCTCCTGAAAAATATTAACCTAAATCGCCAACAAACGTTTTGTGGCCAAGAAAAATATTTTTCTGTTATTTCTACATGTCTGCCATTCCGGTAAAAATAATTCAAATATATTTTATTTCGAGAATGGAGGAGTCTTGGTTACTCACCTTACTCAGTTTCAGTTCCTACAATGTTTACATATATTTATCTCTGCGGCATCAATTTATTTCTAATTTCCTTTATTTTCATTTCTAATTTTGTTCTCAATTTCCTAATCAATTCTGACTCCGTACTTCCTAATGTTTCTGACGCAAGATAAGATAAACAAATGAGTATTATACCTCTAAATAAGAAATCTATGTGCGCTTACGCAAAGCATGCAATGCTAATTGTGAACATTACCACAACTCTTCGTGATTCTGCAATTAAAATTGGACGCTGATGGCAAATCTATATTATAGTTTACTTCCGATGAGGTAAGATATTATAAGATCACAATAGAGGCTTTTCTTAGTTTATGGCGCTTTATTTATCCATATAATCCCTAATGCTTAACTCTTAATTTGCTAAAAGTCATCAATCCATTTATGCTCAATGTATCAATCTGATTCTTAAGGCTCCGAAAAACACCCCTCGAATTAACTTGTGGGCTGATATATATTAGATTGGGATTAGAAAGAAGGAGGCCGATTTAGCTAGGATTAACTGCAAGCAGTTTTATTTAAATTTTTTCACAGTTAATTAACGAAGAGATTTATAAGCTTCTCTATGATTAAAAAAAATTAATTTTGGTAAAAAGACTGGAATTAAAAAACATAGTTGTCACTTCGATGCAAAGCTTGAAGTACTGCTTTGTCGTTGAATGTAAAAGAATTTTTTAGTTTACCTGAAAATTAATATAACTCTTGATTGTCAGTCAGTCAGTTGTCAGTCAAATTGTCAATCGAGTGCCTATTAGGAAAGAATTGCACGTAATGCTAATATCCAGAGGTAAAGGCTACAAAGGAAGGTCATGTGCGGACATGCACAAATACCACTAAATGCAAGATATTTCCTACTTGCCATTCTGCCATTAATTCCTTTGATGTATCATTTAAAGCACCGATTAGCATGAGTAACACCTTTTCAGTCCCACTTTAAACCATTCTCATTTGCAGATATTACAAGATTCTTCAAAACCTTCCCATTTTCAGCTCGCTCAATAACTTCCTATCGGAAAGGTGTGAGGACGTTGCACTACACCCAATGGACCGTTCTACTCATCAAATACTTTATTATTAATTCGATAATATATTATANTATATTAAAGAAAAAAATACAAAAAACTGTTTGATTCGTTAATTTTTTAAATTAGTTAAATGTATGTTAACACCCTAATATGAATTCAAGGATTATAACATATAATAACACCCTAATAAAATTTTTGGTCCTATCTTAACCTCTTTATTTACTAATGAAAGTCCTTAAATATATTTCATTTTTTGATACAACAATAGCTTATGAGAATAATTTAATAGATAAAGCAATACAAAACTGACTTATCATTTAAAAGAATGAAGTCCTACATTTTCAAAAGTCAAAATTATTTATTATGCAGGGATTTTTATATTTCAGTCTCATATAATTTGATTATTATTTGTCATGTTTCGCGACTTTCACTCCAAATGTTGCATAACCTTATCCAATGAGCTCAAATACCAGCTCAAGCTAGTTGAAAATCAAGAGAAAGGAAAAATAATGATATTACAACATCACTAATGGTATTACTGTATTACAAAATGCATGCAATTATGCTAATTTTAATCAGTTCAGCGGAAGCGCCTGGAAAGCTCAAGTAGTCTTTCTGGCCCAGAATCAGAATTATTCCTGTCAGCTTTGCACTAGGTTCTCTCTCCTCGCACTTTCCTACTTCCCTTTCGCGGAACCTTAACCCCATATTCTCTTCCCACTTACTCTTTCCCATATTCTCCGAAATCCTACTTCTCCCGCCCGTTCTCTCTCCTTCTTTCTTAACTCAGGCCTCATCCATGAATTTCCCATTCCTCATTCTCTGGTCGCCAAGAACAGGCCTCCATTAGTGGCTTCTGATTTATTCTACACGACTTGATCCCATAATATATCACGGATCAGTGTTTCGCGCCCAAAACTTTTCACCGACTGCCGCGCTGCAATTCCATACGAAAATTAATCACGATAACAAAGGTCTTAATCGCTGTCCCTTTATCTCATTTCTGGCTCTATACCAGCTTCTTTTATATTTCTGGTGGAGACCCTAAGACGTTTAATGAATTGAGTGCGGAGCGCGACCTACTGAACAATCCTTCAAAAGTAGAAAGGTTCTAAGAATGCCTGACATGGTCCTTAGCATTTTTGCTTTCACGAAGAGTATGCCCCGGATGCTAATACTAATAGGACAGAGCATTCAGTTATTTCGTATTTGAATGTTTTTTTTTTAATTTTGACTTCGAGCTTTGGGTTGGAGTCGAATAATGACGCATTTTAAAGACGGTTTTTGCAAACTATTTGAACACCTAGTATTGCTGATAAAATATGACGAAAATAGGCTTTTCCTATTATATCTTAAAGAATAATTTATTCATGTGCTAAGAAACTGATTACAGATATCTGTCAAATTACTAGGATAGTGTAAATCTGTTTGACATAGATATGTTCCTTCATTTTAACGCCAACAAAGTACGCATACAAGATTGACATAATGAATAACAACTAGAGGGGATTGATTTAATGAAGGATCTTAAATACAACATATTACAAGGAGAGGGGAATATATTTAAGATAAAATGTAAATCATGCGTTGAACGTCTGCAAAAATCTAGGAACAACGAAAGTGAGAAAGGCATGAATTTTTGGGGCCTGGACCCAGATCTTCCTCTTTCAGGGAGGGTGTTCTAAATTATATTTACCATCATTTACAGCAGCCCTGATCCCGAAATTGGGAAACTTTGTTATCGCTCATTCAAATTGGGAGAAATGAGCTCTAATTCCAGATACACATATGTTTTTCACTCTCACTCATTCTTGGAAATAAAATTGTGATTTTACTTAATCTTTAATGATGTAGGTAAATGGTGATAAAAAGTTCGTTTTCAACAAATAATAACGGAATCTGTTGGAATAATCTAGTATGATAATAAGATAAAATGTGTAATAATTCAATTATTCGGAAGATGTTGGTAAATCGAATAAATTAATCAAGATCCTATTTCACAAGGTTTCATTTTCTTTCATCTCATTTTCACCATCTTCTGCGGATACTCAGGGCAGCAGTAGTGCTTGTACAATACGTGCTTATTGGGAAGATATATCAACAACGGTAAATGCACGGCACGAAGATAAATTGCGACAAACATTAAGTTTGACAGAAAAACGGGTGATTTTGTGCAAGATGGTGCGCACCCAGGAAAAATCCCAAGGAAGAATGGACTTGAAAAAAGTCTGACGGGACCTAGAATCGAACCCTGTGTTTTCTGTGTTTACAACCTGAAGGGGGTATCCTTTCCATCAATTTGTGTGGCCGGTGCTTCTATGAATCCGAGACTGCAAACGATGCCACCATGTGGACGAACTCGCAACGGCCTTGCCCACAAAGTCTTCGAATAGCTTGGAGAATTGTTCTGCGGGATAGCTCAACGGACGGAGCACCCGACCGGCAATTGGGACCCGGGTTCGATTCCCGGTCCCATCAGACTTTTTTCAAGTCCATTCTTCCTTGCAAACATTGTTTGACAAAGATATTATGGTTCTAGATGAAAAAGACTAATGTTTACTTAAATTTGATGCTCTTCCTACGTAAGTTTGAACAACCAGCTGAAAGTGACAGAGCTCCAAGTAATTTTCGTATTTGGAGATTCTATTATCTATAAACTAGTACTGAATTGATAGAAACATTTGTAGGGCATCAAGCTTGAGTGATTGGTATATGGATGTTGGATCCAGAGCGACCTGTCAAGCTGTGAAAAATGGGAAAAGAGGGAAAAAATAAAGAGTGTACTAAATTACAGCTGAACGAAAGCTTTCATGTAATGAAATGATGTGTAACAATCCTCAAAAATTGCAGAATACGAATCTTACGCATAAAAGACGCACTTGGGAATACCCTTTTTAAGAGAATCCTACATCCAAATTTTCAGTTTATAGAGAATGTTAGAGAGAAACTATCAGTATTACGAAGAATTTAGCTAGCCTTAAAAAAAGGACTCAAATTTTACGCCATTTTCCGCTATATGTACATACAAAAACCCTTGATCTCTAGAACTAAAACACTTGAGATTTGAAAAATTTAAACATTTTGCTAAATGTAGAACCTATTATTTGAAATCTAATGCTTTTCATGTTTCTTATTAATTTCATGAAATCAGGATAGATATACTAATGAGTTTAAGAGTTGTTCAAGTCAAAGGTATACGCAGTCAAGTGAAGGCAATGAGAATTTTATTTCAGAAGGGATAACTTGGGGTTTGAAATATTCTCTAATATAAAATATTGTCAGCTATTGAAATANTAAAGGTTTTCGATAAACGGAAATATATACTTAACCTGCTTGGTGATTCTTACGAAAAATCGATATATTTTCTCAAAGACTTCATGATTTCGAATCAAACCGTTATTTGGTAATAAATGTGAGAATCATTAGTGACTTTTAAAATTCCTTACATGACCCGATTTTGCAAGGCCTCTATTCAAACGAACGAAGGTTGACGAAACGAAAATTAACTTTGCATGAAATTTAACGAAAACGAATTAATACACATGTTCACCTAGGAGATGATTATTATACACATATCAATGTCAATCGATCCTTTTTGCCATCATAAAAAAATTAAAAGTTGTTTCAGATTTGTCTACCATTTTCTAAATTACTTAAAAACATGAGTTAATATACATATCACTTTAGAATTCACCAAGTAACTGCAGAAAACAAATAGACGTTATACTGACTGGAGGAGAGATTTACCTTGAAAATAACGTTTCATTATTTCACAAAAGGTTCGAAAGTTATTTCTTGAAACGTTGACCTTTTTCTCAAAGAATACTTAAATTAATTTAATTATAAAGTTAACTAAATTTATTAAACAATAATAACATTAAATATTTTTGCCCTATCGATATTTTGCTGGGAGGTTTGCATTCAGAATTTCAATGAAATCATCCTCGCATTTCTTTGTTGAACTTTCGTGTAACGAATGTTACAAGACAGCATAAAATATCCTACGTGGTGTTTTCTGACGAGTGGAAATGGGTAGAATAATTTGTTCTTTGGATTAAGGAGCATTTTCGTATCTTACCGGTTACTCTGAGGAAGACTTGTCTGACTCTGGGTGGGTGCGTTGCCACTTGGCATTCATAGACTCCCTCGTCTCTCCTCGTGACGAATAAGATTTGGAGCCTCCAGTTGTTGGGATTGTGTGTGTTTTTTTTTTAAGAAGAAAAGTCGGCCATCCACTCTCTCCATTAAGAACGGATGCGTAACTAAGCGTAAAATAACATGAGCGAAGGCAATGAAAATGATAATAGGGCAACGTCAAAGATATGATTTTAAGGGTGATAGGAAATAACGGTGATAAAAGAAATGGCCCCTCCTTCGAAAGAGATAAGTGGCTCTTGAAAAAGATAGAGGACGAGTCAACTCCTTGCAAAGTGGCCATAAACAATCATTTCCTCGCATCAGGACGGAGGATCAGTTGACAACCTTTACGTTTTACGACCAGCAGGAAATGTTTTTAGGGGGAGAAGGGTTTAGTAAACGTTCCATTTCCTACCAAGAGTCCTCATTTAATTTATTACAGTAGTTAATTACAATGAAATTACGGGCAGTTTATTAGACATCGTGTCTTTTGTTTTCCATCTCATTCTGTCGAAGGAGAGATCAGCAAGAAAAAGAACTGCAAACCCTGTATCCTTAAAAATACGATAAAATCTGACGATACAAATTCTTTATGATATCCTCAATCGATTCAAGATTTTAATCTCATTGAGCCGAATATCTGGAAATTGTTTAAATTGAATTTGTGTAAAAAGCCAGAGAGTTTTAGTGGCAAACTAGTGAAATATAGAATGAATATGTTAATCGTCCTCAAATAATAACAATCTACGTAACCTTTCAGGCA